>JAPQWV010003179.1:0-44606 GCA_027422505.1 Craterostigma plantagineum
CGGTTTTCTCGTTATCTGCTGCCTGATATCTCATTCGACTTTCGAATAAATCTTGCAGGATTTTATTTACGAAGGGGAGCTTAACAGCTTCGTCGAGGCTGGAGTGATCTCCGAGCTTGTCCTTGCCTTCTCACGCGAGGGGCCTACCAAAGAGTATGTACAGCACAAGATGACTCAGAAGGTACTACTAACCCTTTTTTTTTCGTTGTTAGTAAAAAAACCAATGAACGTTCAATTTACGATGCCAAATTCTCTTACAAAAAAAAAAAAAAACGAATCTTTACGAAAAATCGTTAGGCTTCCGACGTATGGAAGATTATCTCCGAAGGAGGATACATTTACGTCTGTGGCGATGCGAAGAGCATGGCTCGTGACGTTCATAGAACTCTCCACACCATTGTCCAAGAACAGGTCTCTCTCTCTCTCTCTCTCTCTCTCCCTGTCTCTCTCTGGTGGGTGGTTTGACACGTGTATGGTCTGAACTAGGCTGCCTTGTAGCTTCTGTGTCCACTCTTTCTAATTGAATTTTGTGTAGTCATGGGCGATGACACGTCACCTAACTTCATTGCTGGACAATAGCCTACCTAACATACTTACCCACTTATATTACATGATTCAGTTTCATTTCAGACTAAAAAAAACGTGGGTTTTGAAGTTAGTAAGCGTCGTTATCTTTGCATTGTCCATCCATTAGCTGAAAAGCGTGTGTTACATGTCTCTCAGGGATCTCTCAACAGCTCACAAACGGAGAGCATGGTGAAGAACTTGCAAATGACTGGAAGGTATCTGCGTGATGTGTGGTAATTATACTGTAATGAATTAATTGTGAAAACGAGTGCTACTACTACTACTGCTAGCTATTTCATTTATCAAGTTGTTGAAATAGAAAGACAACCAAAGACTATTGTAGTATGATTTTCTTTTTTCTTTTCTGTTTGTGTAAAATTTATACATATATCTATAACGTATTATAAAATGGTTATTTACGACGTTATATAATACTCCCTCCATCTCCAATCATTTTATACATTTTTACTAAATAGGGCGTCCCACATCTTTTGTATATTTCTTTTTTAGCAAAAACAAAACTATCACAAACAATCAATATAATAATATTAAATATTCTTAAAAGACGTGTTAAAATATATATCTTTTACCTTTTAATTGTACTACATTATTAAAATATTCAATTTTTAAATTTCCGTGCCAACTCCCAAATGTTAAAAAACATTTGAGACGGAGTGAGTACAATGTAAGTTTTAGTCAATTTCCTTAGGCAAAAAGACGAGCAAGAAAATGTAAGTTTTAGTCTAGGCAAAAAGACGAGCAAGAAAAGAAACTTGGACAAAAATCGTTATAAATCATTAGAACGAAGACGACTTACATTTATCGCATCAAGTATTTAACAAACAATGTTATAATAGTCGAGGTCGGAGAGAAATGGTTCTTTTACATGCGGTGAAAGGGTATGTATGATTTGAAGATGTCTTGCGTGTAATAGTTTGATACATTTGAATTCTAAATACTACGACTGTCTATCTATAACATGGAAAATGTTTTTTCCTTAATATATGCACACTTCGTCGAAATGGTTTGCACGATTCTGTTCAACACAATCTGCAGAAAGAAAAGAAAAAAAGAAAGAAAATGAGACAATACGAGCTACGACGCTAGTACAAATTTCCAGACAACATTTGACTCATCAGTTAATGTTCTCAAAACATGAGACGATACTACTGATGATCGACCATCTTGAGAGTCAAGAACCTACCTTTTTTCCTTTAGCTGACTCTCGATGAACGCTCAAGTCGTGTATACCATGAAGGGCACTGCAAAAACATAACAGAATAAAGACTACTTACCAGCAAAATTCTGTAATTAAGATACTTCAGATCAGAGGGAAGAACGTACCGACTAGGAAAATCGTTAGCATCAGAATGAGAAAGAGGCGTATGGAATTGACGGGCAATGCTGCTGAGATCTGCTGTAGCCTCTGACTTCTATGTCCGCGCATCCTCAGCTGGTGACATGTCGAGGCAAAGTGTCTTAACAAGATTTGAATTTGACGTAAAAAAGAATAAGGGGAAAAAAATAAAGCAAGGGGAAAAAAATAAAGCAAAGAGACAAATCCATGTTTGAGTCGTTACCATATTCATCCAATTGGTGATATTGAACTGGGCACGGGCAAGCAATGCTCTTGAGCCATGATGATGACGACCACTTAATGCCCACATGAAGGGCTTTGATTCTTTCCCTTTTGGCGTGGATTCAGCGATGGTAATGTATTCCTTATCATCCTTATCTAGGATGATCTCAAGGGTACTGTCATTATGACCATTGAATCGACCTGCTTCACATACAACACCAGCTTCTAATTCGTTTGCAAAACAGCTCAGACGCGGCTCATCTCTTGTGAAGACATTCAAACTCTTAATTTTGGAGCTATCTTTTGAACCAGAGCTGCTGTAGTCACTTGTGTTGTTATCCTTCGTGCTTAGTATCGAGCTCAGGTCTGTGTCTTCATCCTTGGCAGCTTGGGAAGGACTCCCAGAAAGAAAATGCGCCAAGTCATCGCATTCTTCCTTGTCCAAATGAATCCATCGGAAGGGTTTCTTGCCTTCAGCATCTAAGGAATCCTTCAGCGACGTTTCGGCTCGTGAGATTTGGTCCTCTATGGCGAAGACAAACTGCTGATGTCTGCTCCTTCCAACTTCGTCGCCTGTATTTCTGCAACTCAGAGTAACTGCCTTCTCAAACTCTTCGAGCTAGATACAACAACAAAACCGAAGACCAGAAAAGAAAAAAATGAATCAGACAAAAATATGACGAAAACCTAACCACCATGTCCATTATTACAGCACTCCTGCCATAATAAATGAGAAGCACATATCTTACCTGCCATTTTGCAGTGCCCAAAGCCATTTGCAGCTCTCTACTTAGTTCATCTAAATATTGAGATTTCAACCCTTCTTTTCTTGCTTTGAGCCATGACCTGTATGCTGACTCCATTCTGCAAGAGCAAAGATACAAAACAATATAAGGTTTTCCCCAATACAATTTCTGGTCAATCCTCAGCAATGAGCTAAAAGACATATAATCACCATGGCAATCATAGAAAGAACATCGAGAACCAAACATATCCAATTACATATGATGCGGATGCAATCTATCGTGTTTCATATGTGAAGGAGATCCCTTAACCCCATATCTTGCTACTTCACCTAATAAAAGCAATTCTACAATAGAACTAGAAATCTCAATTCACCAGATTATCCTCAAAATCAAAACAGCTAACGCAGAGCAATCACAGAAAGGTATAATAACCCCGCATCAAATAGAAACTACAGAATACGAAACAAACAAAATTTAGCAAACCTTTTTCTCGTAAATTACCACAAATTTCTCTTGAAGAAAATCGTCCTAAGCCCCCCCCCCCCCCCAAATTACGAATTGCGAAAAACAGGAAACCCCAAACAAAAGCATCAAAATACCAAAACCCTACCGACCCAGATCAAATTGAAGAAACATAGATCTAATCCCTCGCAAAACAAACCACAAACACCTTCAGAGAGAGAGAGAGACTCACATATCGGCAGATTGTTGAACCTCCTCGGCAGCAGAAAAGAAGGCATCTTTTTGCCACAAATCAAAGCTGTTTGCGACCAACATCCTTTTTTTTTCTCCTTTGCTCACCGCGAAAAAAAAGCCACAAACACACAAAGATACGACAGCTCTAAGAAAGAATAAATTCCTAGAGATACGCAACCGTTTTTAGCTATCCCCTCTTCTCTTCTTTGCCGCGACAAAGCAAAGAAGGAAGAGAGAATTAGGAAAAAGCAACCAACACAGAGAGAGAGGTTAATGAAGGGAAAGAGACGTAAGAATAATCATTATAATTAACAATATTACTAATTAGAACTAAAAACAAGACTTTTCATTTCAGACCCGAATAAGTATAATTTAGGATTAACGACCTCTTAGCAAAAAAATTTAGTTTTAAGAATCCATCTTCTTCAGTACCACTTCATTGTCCTGACATACCAATATGTTCAAATTTTGTAAAACGATCATCCGGTACCAGTTTACGATCATCTAATACCAGTTCATTCTGCAGTACCACTTCATTGCTCTGACATACCAGTTTGTTGAAAGTTTGTATACAAAATGATTATTCTATACGAGTTCGTATATCTTTTATACCATTACACCCAATAAAATAGGTCATTTAACCTAAAAAAATTTCAGACATAGTAGGAAATCTATTTTAATCGTCCAGGGCGTGATTTCGAATTGATCCTAAAAAGAAAGGAGAAAGAATAATACTTGATTATGTTAATTGAATAGCCGTTGAATTTAAAGTGTTTCTAATCATTGTCGGTAAGAAAGAACAAGAAAATGAAGGGTTGGTTTCTGATTGGCCAGCTACGCCTAATCTCGACCACAGCAATTATGCGATTCTATTTTCCAGCCTAAACTTTGTCGTAAATAGAAATTAAATTATATTTAAGTTAAATTGTAACATAAAAGTTGGTGGTGGGTACTCAAGTGGAGTTGGCACTTGGATTGTGGGTTTAGCATAATAGTCGAAAGGTATTATAATTATTTCATTCAATATTCGGATAACCATTAAATCGCTTGATAACGCCATCAATACTTCGACGACCTACTAATAACATACTACTTATTAAACAATAGCCCACTAGTAAGGCGTTTTTATGGGCATTGCTCCTCGGTTTTATACTTTTTATTGAAACAATTAAACTGTCGCTTGTTGTAAAGAAGAGCCAAAGGCGAACTACATCTGCAAGTGAAGGCTACTTTGACTAGTCCCGTTGACCTATTCTTTATGCGAAAGATTTTTTTCACCTAGCGCCCCATAAAATTTAACAAAAAAAATAAAATAAAATAGAGAAGAGCTAGTTGCATGTGGCAAAGTCTTGTTACACTTGCTTGACCAAACATTAATTAATGAACGAACGGTAATGAAATGATTAATCTTCCCAAACGACATATTACCAAACCATCCAAATGATTAATCTTAAACCCAACGCTTTATTATTACAATCACAAATATATAGTTTTTTTGGGACTGTTACAATTCAGGCTCATCATAAGTTTTATTTAGGTTTCAGACTCCTAAAATTTTTATTTTAAGGACTCGATTTCTGCAGTACCACTTTGTTGTTCTTCAGTACTTCGTTGTTCTGCAGTACCACTTAATTGTCCTGCAGTACCACTTCATTTATCTGCAGAAACAGTGGTACTGCAGAAACAATGAAGTGGTACTGAAAAACAACGAAGTGGTAATGCAGAACAACAAAGTGCAGAACAACGAAGTGGTACTGCAGAACAATGAAGTGGTATTGCATAAATCGGATCTTTAAAACTAAAAAATTCCGACATGGTCCTGAATCCGATTTTAAAACTTAAATAGCACCTTAATCATAATTAACACTTTTTTTATCATAAGTTTGACGATGATTAGCGTCGATATGTCCGAGTAGTTTTTTGTTACCTCTCTTATCTTTTTATTACTCCCTCTGTCCCAGCAACTTTATCACATAAGTTGCTGAGCACGCAAATTAAGGTGGCATTATTATAATAATATAGTACAATGTGATTAGATATAAACAACTTGCTTAAATTTATAACTTTTCCTAATTATTCTCACCATTTACTTTTCCCTCCAATTACATTAAAATAGTGTTTAATTTTTTACCCAAAAAAGAAAGTTGGTAAAATTATAGTGACGTCCGGAATAAAAAAATGTGGTAAAATTAACGGGACGGATAGAGTACATTTTTCTATATTTATTTCTTTTTCCTCTATGGGCCTCAACGGAGGAAGATAAAACTCAATAATCGTTATCCAGTTGCAATCACAGAAAATTCAGCATTACAAGGTATTGGTATATCGCTTAGATTTACCGCTGTTCTATGATGTATGATGATGATTCATTTCATATTGCATGACTCGGGGATTTTCTTGGCCGTCGATTTTGGTTACAACGTGTTTGAGATAAATCCTGACTGAAATGGAACGCTTTTATGTTCAAAAGTGTGACATACCTACAATGAAGAGCAACAGAAACAAAAAGGGGGAAACTTTGAACTCTCTATTGATATACAACCTGTAAAGAATCAGCACATGAAGTCGACGTAGAGAAAAATGAGAATGTGGGAGGCGAGTAATGGCATGTACATTTGGGATTGTGAAGCGCTTTCTTTATCTGACTGTCCAGTTTCGAGCAAAACAAGCAGTAACTTCCTCTGGATAATTTTTCTAGGATGTCCTCGTCGTCGTAATCCTCGTCATCTTCATCGTCGTCCGTCGTGTAATCTTCCATATCTTTTTCCATAGTGTCTGCCTTCCAATCGTACCTTACGTAACTGAATCCGTATCCTGGAAATACCGTCTTCAGACAACCATCCACCTGCCTTTCACATCGTTGTCTCCATTTCTTGCAGAAGAGAATTGGGCCAAGGAGCAGTGCTGCTCCAATCCCATATCCCAATCCTGCTATTATGAACTGCCAATTCAATTCCAATTTGCTGAAGGACGCCGAATTTGCTGCTGATTCGTTGGAGTTGCAGCTGTCATTTAGAGGAGGCCCACACAGACCTGTGTTTCCTTCATAGCTAGCTGAAGGAAACGTTTGAAACTGGTTACCTTTTGGGATCCTTCCGAATAATTTGTTGTAAGCCAGGTTCAAGACAGAGAGGAACGTAAGATCCGTGAGCTCTTGTGGTATCTCCCCCGTTAGCTGGTTTGAGGAGAGGTCCAAGGATCCGAGCTGTTTCAACTTCCCAATTGATTTTGGGATTGATCCGCTGAGAGCATTGTGTGATAAGTTGAGAACGTAAGCGAACTGAGATCTGCGATTGTCTCAGGTATGGTCCCATCAAAGTTATTGCTCGATGCGTCAATGGATGTAAAGACCGTCAGTATCTTGACAAGCTCCAGTTCTAGCCCTTTGATGGTTACCGTCACCATGTCCCGATAGTAAAAGTTGTTGAACGACAAAAAGTTGAAGCCAAGGTGGTTTTGCTGCCTTTCTTCCCTGTTTTCTATTGCCATCCCTGTCCAACTGGCAATGCAGCTTGGGCTCATAGAACCGTTGAATTTGTTGGATGCTATGTCGATGATTTGAAGATTTGTCCAGTTCCCTTTGAAGCCATCACATATGATGCCTCCATGAAATCTGTTGTTCCGCAAAACAAGAACGCGCAGGCTCGATGAATTCGTCAGCATACAGGGAAATCCATCCTCTATTCTGTTTTCCAACGTTCAGGACTTCCAAAGAGCTGCAGTTGGCCAAAGAAGCTGGCATGCTTCCCCATAGATTGTTTCCGCTCAGGTCTAGAGTTTTCAGACCACACGTAGCAGGAAATATATCAGGAATACGACCACTGATGTTGTTTCTCCCAAGATTCAATACCCCTATGTTGCTGTTTGCCAGAAGACATGTGGGTATGTCACCAGTGAGGTTATTGACAGATAAGTCAAGAACTTGAAGATATGTTGCAATGCAAAGAGATGGTGGGATGGTTCCATCAATGCTGTTGTTAGCTATGGAAAAGAAGATAGCAGTAGTAATGGACTCTCCAATGTCTTGAGGGATAGGATTTTGGAAGTAATTGCTTGAGTAGTCTATGTAGATGGCCTGTGTTTCTCTGGGTATCGGTAACTCTCCTTGGAGCCTATTTGCGTGCAAATCAATAACAGTCATACTCCTCGGAATGCTGTAAGGCTTTTGGAAATCCTCTAGCAGATTATGAGAAAGATTCAAGTGTTGGAGCCCCTCAAGTCCAACTCCCCAAATCCAGCTTGGTATCTCTCCCTTTATATTGTTATTAGAGAGGTCTAAAAAGGTCAATTTCGAATGGTTTCTCACATCGGGAAAACGGCTTAGATTGCATGAAGCTAGACATAACCTGCTCAGCCGCTGCGACTGGGAAGTGGTTCGGAGAGGGTTGTCTACGCCAACCGACAAATTGTTGTATCCAAGCTCCAGCCTAGTGAGATTGATCAACATGTAGAACTTTGCCAACTCCACGGGCCCATCAAACTTGTTGTATGAAAGCGCCAGAACATTAAGGTTTCTGATCTGAAAGAAAGACTCGGGAATGGGACCCTGCAATTGGTTGTTGCTCAAAACTATGGTATCGATAGGCGACGAACTCAATGTGGGGACTTCAACTTGGCCGCTGAAATTGTTGTTGGACAGCATAAGTTTCTGAAGCTGTGGGAGACTGAATAGAGAAGGTGGAATCCTCTCGCTGAATGAGTTGTACCCCAAATCCACGTACGTAAGATTTAAGAGCCCTTCGAAACGAGTGGACGAGAGCGAGCCCGTGAGAAGATTACGATTGAGGTCCATGTACTTAAGGTTCTTGGACTCGAGAAACTGTGGGATATTGCCTTCGAATGAGTTGCTGGACAGCTTGATTCTAGCCAGTTCAGTCATGTTGCCCATCGCGGGTGGAATTTGACCGCTGAAATTGCAATTGGACAAGTCGATCTCTTTCAACGAGCTGAGGTTCGTAATAGAATCAGGTAATATTCCTGAGAAGTTGGTATTGCCAAGCACAAGGGTCCTTAAAGATCCTTTCTTGGGAAACTCAGGTATGTTTCCGCCAAGCAACCCATTGCCGGTTAGATCGAGATTCTCTAAAGTAGGTATCTGAAAGATCTTCGACGGAAATGTGCCTTGCAGATTGCAAAAGCTGAGCGTCAACGTCGTCAAATTAACAAAATCTGCAAAGTATTGTGGGACATTCGTGGACAGATTGTTGTTGTCGAGGCGGAGAACAGAGAGCGACGTAAGGCGCGATAGAGAGGCTTCGAAGGGGCCCGAAAGACCACAGGCCCGCATACTCAAGTTCCTCAGCCCGGGCGAAAACGAAGACTGAGCTTCTGCCCAACCACCACTTTCGCCAGACGAAACATCAACGCCATCAAGGTAGAGCTCTCTAAGACTTGTAAGACTCTGCACAAGCATCTTCAGATTAGGATTTTCGAGCTTGAGGGTCGGAGTCCCTTGAAACATACTCGACAGATCGAGCACGGCCAAACTACTCATCTTGGAGAGTTCAACTGGGATCTGCCCGCCAAAGCCAGCATTCGACAAGTTAAGGTATGATAAATTGGTAAGATTTTGAAGTCCTCTTGGAATCTCTGCGCTGTTGAAGCTGTTGAAAGCCAAATTTAGCCTCTCGAGGTACTTCAGACCGAAGAGACTGCTTGAGTTTTCGAGATTGCCCGCGATCGATTCGTGGTCGAGCTCGAGGCCCGTGACATGGCCCGAGCCCGATTGATCGCAGGCAATTCCAAGCCATTTGCAGCAGTCTACCTTTTGATCCCATGTGCTGAGCTTCACCGAAGGTGCTGTCGTCACAAGGCTGTTCTTGAACTGAAGTAGCAGCGATCTCTGATCATTTTGACACTGAGAATAAACTTGGAAGCATAACATGAAAAGAAGCCATGGAAGGATTGAGATTCTCATTGGGCTGCTGAGATGCAAGAAATTACTCCCAAAAGCTTGACAGGGAAAGAAGGTATCTTCCTATATTCCATAAAACTTTTTTCAGTCCGGGAAAATTGAAGAGAAGGGTTCTATTTTTTGCAGAGGGCTATGAAGGTTTGTGGAAGATGAGCGATATCTATCTAGACTTGGAGTTTTTGAGGTAAACGTTATGTGAAAATTGCATGTTGTTCTGTGCATGTTTTGGGATTTTGGATTATTATATTATTTAGATGTAATAATATTCCACGCGTTTTAACAGGTCCACAAGCTCTCGTTGTTTTTTATTGAATGTGTTGACTTTTTAGGCAGATATGTGTGTTTGGTGTGGTGTGGTGGTATGGAAATCAAACAAAAGACTTGGTTGTTCACTTTCTTTGTCTCGTTATAGCAACTTCCATTTATTACAAGAAACTAGGATAGGATAGATAGCAACCCCACTTAGTAAGCTATAGATTTTTCTTTTCCGTTTTCCCTTGTAAGAAGGTATCTTATCTCTCCATATTATGTAGTTCAAATCGAATTTCTACTTTATCGGTTGTGGGTCGATGTTTAAGTTTAGTGATTCCACCGAAAAGAAAAATACTGAAGAATTGAGTTTTTTAATGGAAGAGTAGGGTCGGAAACAATAAATATAGATAATGGTGAATAGAATAATATAACCTGATAGGGGTGACCTTCAGCCCAGCATTCCTCTTTACTCGGACACTTGAAGACAGTGACTTTTAGGACACATGGCCAGATGGATAGTACACTTGGGACCTGCCACCCTGTACGAAAAAAGTAAGGTGGGTCCTGACAGCGAAGCAACTTGAGCGGAAAACGTTGGGTAAGGTCGACCAGGGAAAACGTGGCATTCTAGGAGTGGTCGACATTGTGAACAGAGAGGAGGCGCGCCAGTCTGACAACAGTACGACCGCAGGTGCTGTCTCTCCTAGGTTTACCAGATGTCGCTATCAAGTGGTCCCGGAAGTGTGCCAGCTAGGAAAATAAAGGGAATTTGGGTATATGGGACAAAAAGAGACGAGATCAAACGGAGATGGAACACAACACACAAGACACTTAGATATTTTTCAGGGTGTTCACCTTCTTCGTCTTCATCATGAAAAAGCACTGTAATGAGCGAAGTAAGGTCGGGCGTGTAAATCCCGACTGTCAATAGTAAACACTATTTCCGGAGGCCCGTGGACGTAGGACATCTGTCCGAACCACGTAAAATCCTTGTCTCTTGCGTTTTCCTTCTTCTTTAGTAATAAAATCAAACCCTAAAGCACATCAAGAAATCAAGGCCCGGTCCGTTTCACCCATCACTGTCTTTCCCGAACCAAATATCGTTGATCGGGGTCATACCTGCATCAAATGGCGCCGTCTGTGGGAAACGATGGCTTGAGACGTGAGTGCGCTGGGTAGCAACAGCGAGGAAGGCAGGCTGTTTCTGGGTCTGTTTGAAGATAGGTTGAAGAAGGCAAGCCGAGCTTGTGTTGTCTGAAGGTGAAACGTGAGAGAGATAGTGGAAGGTTGCCGTCGTTAAAGGAGCAGTAGATCTCAGAGACGAATAGACGTTGGTCGTGATGGCGGAACAGCCGTCATTGGCACAAAACTTGCAAGGACGGTTCGAGGAAGTTGCGGGGAAAGCTGGGAAAAGTCCTACGCCTGCTCCGACGCTGGCTTAACCGATCGAGGCCCCAGCGGTTACACCAACGCCCACCTTTGCAGGGCCGTCCGGAGCCGTACCGCCTCAAACTCCCGTGACCATGACGGCGGAGCAGCTAGATCTGTTGGTAAAGAATGCAGTGGACGCGGCCATAGCCGCCAAGAAGGCGAGGAGCAAGGGCAAACGGAAGCAGCCCTTTTCGGTTCAGGGTAGACCTCAGAGGGCCATGTCTCAGAGTGGACAGAAACCGTAGGAGAAGACATGGTGGCCGGGGAAGAAGCCTTACGTCACCTGCCGGACAGGGACTTGCCAAGAAGAGAGATTGTCCATGAAGAAAGAAATGTTGGGCCGTGGGCCCCAACACTTAGGCGAGAAGGACCTTCTAGAGGAGTTCAGGAAGGACCAGTGAACCTAAGGAATGCCGTACCTCTGACGACTATAGCCAGCGGATACATGGTGGAAGGAGATGAGAAGGCTGGGGAACACCAGGCGGAAGTGAGGAGCTACGGCACGCGCGGTCGAGAAGGAGCCGTCAGTTCTCAGGGACAGGAGCTTAGGAGGCAAGTGTCAGACCTCAGGAAAGTAATAGACGAGATCCGAAACAAGACAACCAGGCCCCATCTGCGAGGGCTGCATCAGGCCGGTACGCCTTTTGCCAAAAGGTTGTTGGAAGGGGAAGTGGCGCTCAACTTTAAGCAGTTGCCGTATGAGTATGATGGTACCACTGACCCGGAGGAACACGTGCTACGTTTCAAGAACACCATCCTACTGCATAACTTCTCGGAGGGAGTGAAATGCAGAGTCTTCCTAACAACTATGGTGAGAGCCGCTCAGCAGTGGTTCAGCCAACTAGAACCAGAGGTTATCCAGTCATTTGAGGAGATCCAGGAGATGTTCATCAACCAGTTTGCTAGCGCTAGGAAGCCTCCTAAATCGGACATGTCATTGTTCCAAGTCAAGCAGCGATCAGACGAGAGCCTTTGATCTTACATCAGAAGATTTAACGTGGCAGCCTTGGAGGTACCCTCCGCCACCACTTCCGTTAAAATTAACGCTTTGGTTCACGGTTTGCAGGTGGGCGACTTCTTCGCGTCGCTCTCTAAAAAGCCCCCACAAACGTTCGAGGAACTGCTGGGCAGAGCGGATAAGTACATAAACCTGGAAGAAAGCAGGCTGGCAAAGATCCGAGAAGGAACGTCCAGAGTGGTGCCCAGAAAAGAAACACAAAACCATAATCGGAGCAAGGCAAACGTCCGGGCCACTCACCCCCCGCGATTAGAAGGCCTATGGCTGGTGGCCCGAACAGGTTCCCTCCTAGGTATCAGAGGTACACCCCTCTACGGACGAGTCTGGAGGAAGTCCTGGCTGTGGCATCAAGACATCCGGACATGCGGTACCCTCGAGCCAGTCCGCGGAGACACCCAAAACCTACATCAGGGCCCTTCTGTCGGTACCATAACGAACATGGACATCATACTGACAATTGCGCGCATCTGAAGAATGAAATAGAGAGGTTAATAAAGGCAGGACATCTTAAGGAGTTTATATACCGAGATCGAGGGCTAGTCCCACCAGCACAACCCCGAGAGAGGGAAGGTCCGTTACCAGACAAGGGAAAGCAGCCTATGCTGGAACCCAACAGGCCGGGGCCTAGCCAGCCAAGAGCTCATATCCTCATCATAGTGGGAGGCCCAGAGGGTGGAGATTCACACAGAGTGCGGAAGTCGTACGCTCGAATGAGAGAGAGAGGAAAGCCCCGGACAGAAGGCAGCCTAGTGGGTCAGATGGAGACTACAGGGAACATACAGTTCGGAGCGCGGGATGAGGTCGATGTCGTTCGGCCCCACAACGACGCTCTCGTGATCACCACGGACGTGGCAGGATATAACGTATCACGGGTGTTTATAGACGGGGGTAGTTCAGCAGATATCATGTTCTTAGACTGTTTCAAGCAAATGAAATTGGGAACGGAGCTGAAACCGGTGGCCACCTCCTTATACGGTTTCGGCGGAGCTGGCATACAGCCTTTAGGCCAGGTCACACTCCCCGTGGGACTAGGAGAAGCCCCTCGGCGGGTGGTACGAATGGTTAACTTCCTGGTCGTTGACGCGACTTCTTCATACAATATCATATTGGGGCGCCCAGCCATAAACGGATTCAGGGCAGTATCTTCGACGTACCATTTGAAGATCAAATTCCCAGTAGGAGACCAGGTGGGGGAGGTCTCAGGGGACCAGGTTAGCTCTCGCTGTTGTTACGCCAATGAGGTTAAGGTTGTGACAGGGGGAAAGGAAAAAGACGACGTTGGAGCCAAACAAGCCAAAAGAACGAAGTTAGAGCAGGAATACGGGGAACCTTCGAAGTTGCAGCCACAACCTGACGAAGAACTGATGACAGTGGAACTTTACCCAGGAAAGGAGGGTTTCACCACCCAGGTGGGGACGAAGATGGATGAGGGGATTGCATCGCAGCTGGTCGAATGCCTCAGGCGAAACGCTGACCTCTTTGCCTTTTCGCCAGCAGACATGACCGGGGTGGACCGAGGATAGCCATGCACCACCTGAACATAATCCCAGGTAGCCACCCAGTGAAACAGAGACTCCGACAGTTCGGAGCCGAAAGGAACCACAATATCAGGACGGAAGTGGAGAAGTTGCTCAAAGCCGGACACGTTCGAGAGGTGCAGTTTCCCACCTGGTTGGCCAATGTTGTTATGGTCAAAAAAGGAAATGGGTCCTGGAGGATGTGTGTAGACTTCCGAGACCTCAACAAAGCCTGCCCTAAGGATCACTATCCTTTACCGAGGATAGATCAGCTGGTAGACTCCACCTCTGGGTGTGAGATGTTAAGCATGATGGACGCTTATCAGGGGTATCACCAGATTAGGCTGAATCCGGAGGATGTGGATAAAGTTTGCTTTGTCACAGCGGGTGGCACATATGGTTATGTCCGGATGCCCTTTGGACTTAAGAACGCAGGAGCTACCTATCAACGAATGGTTGACACAGTGTTTAAGAGCCAGTTGGGGCGTAACATGGAGGTGTATGTGGATGATATGCTGGTTAAGTCGACTTGGGCCAAGGATCATGTTGCGAACCTAGAAGAAGCCTTCCAGACCATCCGGACCTGTGGGATGAAACTGAACCCTGCGAAGTGTACCTTTGGGGTGCAGTCGGGAAGTTCCTGGGGTATATGGTGACCAAGAGGGGGATCGAGGTGAACCCCAATAAGGTGAAGGCTATACTGGAAATGCAGCCGCCACGGAACATCAAGGAGGTTCAACGCTTAACGGGAAGGTTGGCGGCACTTAGCAGATTCATCGCTAAGTCCGCAGATAAAAGCCTACCCTTCTTCAGAATACTCCGGAAAGGATGCCGATTCGAATGGACAGAAGAATGCCAATTGGCATTCGAAGGGCTAAGAAATTACTTGCACAATATGCCGTTATTGACCAAGCCCTTACCCGGGGACGAATTAATCTTGTATTTTTCTACAGGGGAGCAGGCCGTGAGTTCGGTTCTCCTGAAAGAGGAGGGTGACACCCAGAAGCCGGTATACTTCGTGAGTAAAATAATGCAGGGGGCCGAAAGCAGGTACTCCGAAATTGAGAAGGCAGCCTTGGCGGTGATGGTGTCGGTTCGGAGGCTACGCCCCTATTTCCTATCTCACAAAGTACGGGTACGTACCAATTTACTATTGAAACAGACTCTGAGTAGGCCAGACCTTTCTGGAAGGATGGTCAAGTGGGCAGTGGAGTTGGGCGAATACGACGTTGAGTTCGAAAGGCGACCCGCCATTAAGGGGCAGGCCTTGTCGGACTTCCTGCTAGAGTCTACCCGAGGAGAGGTGTCACCAACTTGGAAAGCTTATGTGGATGGCTTATCCACAGCGACTGGGGCCGGGGCAGGAGTCCTCATCATTACTCCAGATGGGGACGAACTACAGTTCGCTGTGACCTTCGACTTCCCAGCGTCTAACAATGAGGCCTAGTACGAGGCCCTGGTGAAAGGAATGGAGATCCTTAACAACCTGGGAGCTGCAGCAGTAATTATATACTCGGATTCCCAGTTGGTAGCTCAGCAAGTCCAAGGAAACTACGAGGCTAAGAACGAGAAGATGGTGAGGTATGCTGAGCGAGTGGGGAAGCTGAAAGCCTCTTTCGACAGCTTCGAGATACGGCAGATTCCCTGGGAGGAGAACGGTCGAGCCGATTCCCTGGCAAAGTTGGCTAGTGCGCAATCCGGAGGGGACCCGAAAGGTGACGATGCTGACAGCTAGCCGATAGGACCGGACGGAGCAGGTGGGATGTATAGGAGAGGAAGAAGACTGGAGGGCTCCTATCCTGGAAGCCTTGTGTGATCCTGCGCACAGAGACGCAGGAAAATTTCGAAGAAGTTCTGCCTCATTGGAGGAGAGTTATACAAAAGGACTTTTGTACATCCCTATGCTCGATGCTTATCCAGAAAGGAAGGGATGTTAGTGTTGGAAGAGGTGCATGAAGGGTGTGCCGGCGACCATGCCGGGTAAAAGGCGGTAGCTCGGAGAGTGGTCAGGGCCGGGTACTTCTGGCCGACCCTATTGAGGGATGCTAAGGAGCTGGTCAGACGATGCGAAAGCTGCCAGAAGCACGGCCCGAAGATCCATGTACCCGCGGAAGAACTTGGGTTGATGCATTCCCCTTGCCCATTTGACAAATGGGGGATAGACATAGTCGGGCCTATGCCAGTCGCCAAGGCTCAGAAGAAGTTCATCATAGTGGCTGTCGACTATTTCAGTAAATGGGTGGAAGCTAAGGCAGTGGCCAAAATCGATGAAACTAACGTGATAGATTTCTTGTGGCATAACATTTGTTGCAGGTTCGGAGCCCCTCGGATCCTAATCTCCGATAATGGCACGCAGTTCTGTGGAGCCCGAGGCCGTGAGTTTTGTGCGGGGATGAAGATACAGCAGAGGTTCGTCAAGTGGACCCCTCAAGCTAATGGACAAGTGGAGGTCACCAATCGCACCATCCTCCACGGGATCAAGGCCAGATTGGAGCAGGAGGGTGGTAAATGGTTGGAGTCCCTTGACCCCGTGCTATGGGCATATCGCGTTACGCCGCGAGAAGCTACGGACGAAACGCCTTTCCAGTTAGTCTATGGATCTGCCGCCCTGATACCTGTTGAGATAGGGATGGAGACGCCTAGGGTTATCCATTACGAAGAGGAGCAGAACGCACGACTCAGGAGAGAGGATCTGGACTTGATAGGGGAAATCAGGGAGTTGGCCTTGATAGGATGGAAAAATACAAGAGTCGAGTAAAAGCGGCCTATGACCGGAGAGTAGGCCTCGACAATTCCAGGTGGGGGACCTAATCTTGAGAAGGGCGATGTACTTAAGCCGTTGAAGAAGATAGACTCGACATGGGAGGGTCCTTACAAGGTGGCCCGCGTTTTGGGGGCGGCGCATACGAGTTGGAGGATGAAGACAGGCGCAGAATACCCGCCCCTGGAACATCTCAAAGCTCAAGAAGTATTATGCTTAGCGAGGGATTGGAGGGTTGTATATAAATCAAACAGGAAGGTGTACTCTTTTTCCTTCGCCAAGGTTTTATCCAAGGGGGTTTTGTCAAGGATATGATGGGATATGCTGTCATTAATGAGTATTATTTGCTGTAAATGGCAGAATTATCTTGCTATTGAATGGGTATTATTAGCTGCCAATATTTTAGGATAGAGTAGTTATTTCGTAGGTTTTTGACTGAAATTCTAAGTTTGACATGGTATCAGAGCCCAATTCTGAACCAGATCTTGTTTCTCTTGATTATTCTTTGAATCATGTCCTTCGAAAAGTATGAGAGTCTCATTGTTCGCCTTAACGGCAAAAACTACTCGGCCTGGGCTTTCCATTTCCAGATTTTCGTGAAAGGGAAGATCTATGGAATCATGTTGATGGAACTACGACTGCTCCTGACAACGACAAAGACAAGACGGCCCATGCCAAATGGCAGACCCAAGATGCTCAAATTATGGCTGGATTCTAGGATCTGTTGAGCCAGACATTATCTGAATCTGCGACCTTTTATCACTGCAAAACAGATGTGGGATCATCTGAAGAAGATCTACAGCCAGCAAAACATGCTCGTCGTTTTCAATTGGAATACGACATAGGGAAACTTCATCAGGATAGTCTCTCTATTTCTGAATTTTATTCATGCTTCATGAACTTGTGGCTGAATACACTGATATTGTTTATCTTAGCATACCTACTGAAGGTCTTGTTCTGTTCAAGCAGTTCATGAAACAACTAAAAGAGATCAATTTCTGATGAAATTGAGATCTGAATTTGAAGCACTAGATCCAGCATCATGAATCGAGATCCTGTTCCGTCATTGGATACATGTCTCAACGAACTGCTACGAGAGGAGCAGCGCCTACTCACTCAGATCCATCTAAAAGAACAAGAATCTTCGTCCGTCCCAGTGGCTTACATAGCAAAAGACAAACAAAAGGGAAGAGAACTGCGCACAATTCATGTTTTTCCTGCAAGGAGTTTGGACACTATGCTTCAAATTGTTCAAAAAATTCTGTAATTACTGCAAGAAGGAAGGGCATATAATCAAAGAGTGTCCCACTCGACCACCAAAGAAAACAGAGACGGCTTATACAACCTCGGTTGGATCTAAAAGTGCAAGCAGCTTTGTCGATACAGCCAATGCCACACAAAATGCTTCCACTTCCGTACAATCCATCACTCCAGAAATGATCCAACAAATGATTCTTTCTGCTTTCTCTACCTTAGGAATCTCAGGTAAACCCTTTTCTACAGAACCCACTTGGTACGTTGATTCAGGAGCTTCCAATCATATGACAAGTAATGCTCATTATTTGTCCAATGTAAAGAAGTATTCTGGAAATCTTGAGATACAAACTGCCGGTGGAAATAATTTACCTATCACATCCATCGGTGATATTTCTTCCTCTCTAACTAGTGTTTTTGTCTCTCCCGGCCTTACCACTAATTTGATATCCGTCGGTCAATTAGTTGATAACGATTGCAATGTTTCATTTTCTAAATCTGGTTGTGTTGTGCAGGATCAACAGTCGGGAGGATGATCGCGAGGGGTCCTAAGGTTGGACGGATTTTCCTATCAGACTACCTCTCGTCCATACTTCTTTACCATTCCTATCTTGTAATTATGCTCATGTCGATTCTCAACATGGCATAAACGTCTCGGTCACCCAAATAATAAAACTTTTCATCAGTTATTGAAGTCTGGTTTTCTTGGTGATAGATCTCTTAGTTCTGTTCAATTTGATTGCAATTCTTGCAAACTTGGAAAAAGCAAAATTTTACCTTTTCCAACCCATACGACAAATGCTGAAAACGCTTTTGATTTGATTCATACCGATGTGTGGGGAATGGCGCCAAGTACTTCTTACGCAGGTTAAATACTTCGTTACTTTTATTGATGACTATAGCCGCTTCACATGGATTTATTTCTTGCGCTCGAAAGACGAAGTATTTTCTGTTTTTAAGATTTTCAGGCCTATGTTCAGACTCAATTTTCAAAGAAAATTAAAATTCTTCGCTCGGATAATGGAGGTGAATATGTGTCGAGTCAATTTCAAGAATTTTTGCAAGTTAATGGAATAATCTCCCAACGGTCTTGTCCTTCAACACCCCAACAAAATGGGGTGGCTGAAAGAAAGAATCGTCACCTCCTTGATATTGTTCGCACCTTGTTATTGGAATCGCCTGTACCATCTAGGTTTTGGTGTGAAGCACTTTCTTCAGCCGTTTATCTATAAACAGATTACCCTCTACAACATTAGGTAATGTCTCTCTCTTTTGCTAGATTGTTTGGTCGTACTCCAGATTATTCTAAGTTACGAACCTTTGGATGTGTATGTTATGTTCATCTTCCCAACATGAGCGTACAAAACTCACAGCCCAATCTGTGAAATGTGCTTTTTTAGGCTATTCTATGAATCAAAAGGCTTTCTTTGTTATGACCCTGATTTAAGACGTATTCGAGTGTCTAGAAATGTGGTATTCTTTGAAATCAGTCTTTTTTTACACTTATAAAGATCGTGCTACCTCACCTTCACTTGTACCACTTTCAATTTCTTCTGCGGAGTCACCGCCTCAGTCAACCACAACAAATCCTACATCCCCTGCTCCTAAAATTCTTCATGTATACCGACGACGTAATCCAACATCAAACCAGAATATTCCCATTTCAGTACCAGAAACTTCAACGTTGGAGGCCCCTCGGTCGAATCTCTCGCTGGTGATCCTGTTCAAGAACATGCACCGGAATCTGCCCCTATCCGACATAGTTCTCGTGTTACTCGACCTCCAGAAAGGTATGGTTCTCAAATCCTATATCTTTAAAAGCCTCTTTATCTTCTATTTCAATTCCTTCATCTTACAACGTGCCATGGAGCATGAGTGTTGGCGGAAAGCTATTGAAGCAGAACTTCTTGCGCTAAAAAACCAACTTGGATGTGGTAACTTGCCCTCCATCGGTGAAACCTCTCGGCAGCAAGTTTGTATTCACTGTCAAGCTACGTTCTGATGGTTCTCTGAACGGTATAAAGCACGCCTAGTGGTGCTCGGCAACAAACAAGAGTATGGTCTTGATTACGAAGAGACCTTTGCGCCGGTAGCCAAGATGACCATGTTAGGATATGTTAGCCCTTGCTGCCTCTCAATCATGGCCTTTACTTCAAATGGATGTAAAGAATGCATTCTTACATGGTGAACTCAAGGAAGACGTTTATATGAAACTTCCCTCCGGTATGCTACCTCTTCGCCTAATGATGTTTGCAAACTAAAGCGTTCTTTATACGGTCTGAAGCAGGCACCCGAGTTTGGTTCGAGAAATTTCGATCTACATTGCTCGATTTCTCGTATACGCAGAGTCGGTATGATCCCTCACTTTTTCTTCGAAGGACGTCTAATGGCATGTAGTTGTTCTTGTTTACGTTGATGATATAGTTATCACTGGATCTGATGTGCAAGCTATCGCTGAAATTCAGCAACTGCTGAATTCTGCTTTTCACATGAAAGACCTTGGAAATCTTACTTACTTCTTGGGGTTAGAGGTACATCGACGACCTACAGGAATCTTCTTGAACCAGCACAAGTACATAGAGGAACTGGTTAAATTAGCTGGACTCACAGCGCCACCTCAGTCGACACCCCAATGGAGGTTAACGTAAAGTATCGACGAGATGAAGGGGAGCTTCTAGAGGATTCTACTTTATATCGACAGTTGGTTGGTAGTCTCATCTATCTGACCATTACTCGGCCAGATATTTCCTATGCTGTTCATACCGTGAGTAAATTCATGCAATCTCCTCGACATCTTCATCTCTCTGCTGTCCATCGCATCATTCGGTATCTCATTGGTACTTCAAGTCTTGGTTGTTCTTTCCTGCGAATTCCTCTCTCCAGCTGCAAGCTTATAGTGATGCCGATTGGGCTGGATGTCCAGACACGAGAAATCGCTACTGGATGGTGTATGTTTCTTGGTGGTGCACTCATCTCTGGAAATGTAAAAAACAGAATTTCGTCTCTAAGTCATCCACTGAGGCAGAATACCGTGCTATGTCTGCTGCTTGTTCAGAGATTATATGGCTACGTGGTATCCTTACAGAACTTGGTTTTCCACAAGACAGCCCACTCCATTACATGCTGACAATACAAGTGCCATCCAAATTGCAGCCAATCCAGTGTACCACGAACGCACGAAGCACATAGAGGTTGATTGTCACTCTATTCGGAAGCTTATGATCACCAGGTCATCACTCTTCCGCACGTCTCTACCAGTCTCCAGATTGCAGATATCCTAACTAATCAATGCAACGTCAGCGTCACAACTTCCTTGTTGGCAAATTGATGCTCGTCAATCTACCGGCATCAATTTGAGGGGGATGTCAAGGATATGATGGGATATGCTGTCATTAATGAGTATTATTTGCTGTAAATGGCAGAATTATCTTGCTATTGAATGGGTATTATTAGCTGCCAATATTTTAGGATAGAGTAGTTATTTCGTAGGTTTTTGACTGAAATTCTAAGTTGACAGGTTTTACTTGGCAAGGTTTTAACGAGGCACCATCCGTTGAATGAAATTGTTTTTTCGGAAACTCGTGTCTCGATGGCTCCTCTCCCAAAATTGAGAATCACGAATCCTGTCTATAGACTACCCTGGATTCCCTAATGGCCCAGACGTGGCCGCGCAGATCGCGCACCTATAGCCCAGACGTGGCTGGCCCAGACGTGGCCGCGCAGATCGCGCACCTATAGTCAAGACGTGGCTGGCCCAGACGTGGCCGCGCAGATCGCGCACCTATAGCCCAGACGTGGCTGGCCCAGACGTGGCCGCGCAGATCGCGCACCTATAGCCCAGACGTGGCTGGCCCAGACGTGGCCGCGCAGATCGCGCACCTATAGCCCAACGAGGCTGGCCCAGACGTGGCCGCGCAGATGGCGCACCTATAGCCCAGACGTGGCTGGCCCAGACGTGGCCGCGCAGATTGCGCACCTATAGCCAGATGTGGCTGGCCCAGACGTGCTGGCCCAGACGTGGCCGCGCAGATTGCGCACCTATAGCCCAGATGTGGCTGGCCCAGACGTGGCCGCGCAGATCGCGCACCCATAGCCCAGATGAGGCTGGCCCAGACGTGGCCGCGCAGATTGCGCACCTATAGCCCAGACGTGGCTGGCCCAGACGAGGCCGCACGGATTGCGCATCTGTGGCCCAGACGCAGCCGCGTAGATGCATACTAATGAGCACTAGATGCAGCTATGTAGATGACTCCCATGCAGGAGCGTCCTACTCCCAGGTCGCCACAGGTCCGCGCTCGGCGAACTTGGGCGAGGCTACTAGTGAAGAGCCTTGTTGGTGCCCAGGATTAGCCAAAGTCGACCTCGTAAAGGGGACAGGCCCGCCGATACCCAACGAACCTGGTGAGAAAGTTGGACGAGACCAACGCTTGAGGTACCATCGAATCCCCCAGGTACGCGTTTCTGCTTGTTAATATCTCCTTAAAGAGGAATTTCGAGACGAGCACAGCCCGATGGAATAATAGTCGGGGAAAGTGAGGCTGGTGAGTCGAAAGGAACGCCCTTGGTGTACTTCGAATTCGCTGACAGACCTCAGCACCATTCGAAGTAGGGGGAGTAGAGAGTGGTAATAATGCAGGACCTCAGCGAAAAAGGCCCAAAATATTTAAGTTTGTGTGCGATTAAGTTGGGAGGCAGACAAGAAAGCAAGGAAAACACGCCACAACATTACGCATACGGAACAACGGAGAAAAAAGCAATGAGGTGTTCAAAATAGGAAAATAACAAAATGAGTCCGAAAAAGGAAAATGACATTAATTGTTCAGAAGCAGGAAATAGATTAATGAGCTAGGGAGGTGGAGCGCTGGAACCGGTCGCGAGTCGAGGACCTCCGAAGCAGTAGACAGCTCCTCCAACTTGGAGAGTTGGCCTAGAAGGACCTCAGGCGAGACCTCCAGCAAAGTAGGAGAGCAATGGGGGACCCCAACAGACCAGAAGTCCGGATTTGGGGCCGCCTCTGGATCTCCCTTAAATGTCGGAGGGGCACTCATAGCGTCCATCGCGGCATCCAGCGTAGAGGTGGGCTCGCGTCCAGCAGCGAAACCTCCCAAGAAGTAATGTTGCATGAAGGGCGCGAAGTCCATCAGGGAAGGGTGTCACGCAGATAACCCTCATGCCAACTTTGGCTCAGCTGGGTCAGGAACTTCATACCGAGAGGAGAGCCCATGAGATGCTTCTGACAGAGCTGGATACCTTCCAGCTTCCCCGAGAAGTGACTACTCTCACCTTAGCAGTGAAAGCCTGCTCCAACTCAACCTTCAGGGTTTCCTCTCTCTCAGCCAATAGTTCCTTGGCCCTCAGCTCGATTTGGACCTGCTGCGCATCTATGAGCTGATGCAAACGGGTCGTGAGTTCGGTCTCCTTAGCAGCAAGAGCAGCTGCACTTTCCACCTCCAACTGACGCGACTTCTCCAAAGCTAAGTCTTTTACACGAGCCTCGCACTCATTCTTCTCTTTCTCAAGTTCTTCCTCCAACTGGGCGATCCTTGAGTCCCGCTCCTCAATTGTCTCGAGCATGTGGCTCTCAGAAGAGGCGGGACCACCGGGTGTCAAACCCGGATGGGAGATCGCAGACAAGAGAGCAGGCAGCAGAAAGGACAGCTGAGACAACCAAGCCCGAATTAACAAAGTACCAAAAAATAAATCAACGAAAGGAGGCCAAGGGGGAGAATTACCTCGGCCCAATGATGGACAGCAAGCTCAGCGACAGAGGCGTCAGATCGGCGACGGAGCACTTTTTGTTGTTCGGGAGGCACGATGGCTTGGATGAACTTCATCTTCTCCTCAGGACTCAACGAGTCATAACTGTCGGGCAGGTCCAGCACCATCTTTCCGTCAGCCCGCTGATCGATACCCCACTCAGAGCCGTGGTGGACAAAAGGGGTGAACTCAGAAGTGTCAGGAGTGGGAGAGACTGTCTCCACACGTGGCCTCTTCCCCTTTGCCACGGCAATCTTCTTCTTTTTCTTCTTGGGAGGCACCGGCGAGGCATCTTTCTTGCTCGCATCACCTTCTGAGTCAGATAGCACCACATGAGGAGATGAGGATCCAATAGGAGATTTCCCTTTCACCTCCGAAGCTGGCAGGTTAGTCCCATCAAGACCTGCTGAGGGATGAGGCTCAGCGGGAACCTCGGATTCTTCTTGCTTCACAGGAAGGGCACGGAACGCATCTCTCCAAGAGAACGACATATCTGCAAAAAACATACTGAGTTAGAGAGGAAATCTAAAAAGGAGGTCAGGAAGCAGGAGGGAAACCTGCTTACCCTTAGGATCGAAGGGTAGAAACTTTGAGGAGAGGTTGAAGTGATGGAGAAGGCCGGGATAGGTTACCAACTCAACCATGTTAAATCTCTTTTCAGGGGCCCTAAAGTTCAAGAGGTTAAGAGCCGCCTCATTCTCTTCGGAACATTCAGGCTGGACCCCTGGCAGTCTTTGAGGCACCTGGTGAACCCAATGGTGATGAGGAAAGTCCCAGCTACTCTCTGTGGGGGCTACGAAGAAGTAAAAAGGGTGCCACTCCTTATCTTTGTGGGTACCCCTGCTGAGGAAATGAACGAGACCGCGCGGATTCGCGCACAGATAGAAAAGGGGGGAGCAGACTTAAAGCTGAAACTGGGAAAGAACAAGTTCTATAGAAGGTCTCCCACCTGCAGCGGTGACCAAGACATAAAAAGCGGCCAACTGACGTATAGAAGAAGGACTGAACTGATTCAAAGGGATACGAAAAGCCTGCGATACGGCGGCAAAGAAGGGGTGGACTGGAAAGCGTAGGCCGGCCCTTATCTGGCTCTCCCAGAAAGCAAGGGCCGGGGAAGGCGGAAAGTTGGCACGCTGGTTAGGATTCGGGACGGAGATGTGGAAGTCAGAGCTGTGAAAACCTTCTGGAACGAGCTTCTCTAGGCGCCCATAGGTCGACTTAGACACGCCGAACATCTTCCAATCATCCGTCCTCGCGCTGTCTCCAACAGTACTTCGCGAACGGGTTTGACGAGACGTAGACGAATCAGGCGCCGCCGCATCTGATGATGGGGCCTTCCGCTCGACCCCCTTTTGGCGGCACCGCCCAGCGCGGCGGAGGATGCGGAGACGCCCGGCGATGCCGAGCGAGCACTTTCTGTGGCGGAAGTATCGGACATAGCTTCGACGCGCAAAGGAGGAAATGGTGGAGACTGAGGCCGAATCGACTTAGAAACGGTAAATAAGGGCAGAGTAAAGCGAAATAATACCTGGGAAAGTCGTGGATAGAGAAGAAATCGGAACGTCGGCGATTCTGAGCACTGTGCAATTCGAAAGGAGGCGATGACGAAAACCCTAATGTGTCGATTGGGATTCCATTTTTTTTTTAAGTATTGAGGACGATTTTGAAAGGGGGAAAAACGAAGAGAGACCGCCTCGAGGGATTCAAAAAGCAGAAATGATAGGTCTGGACACGTGTCGCCAGACGAATGGTGCCGCCCCTTGTTAAGTGCACAGAACCTGTCCAATCGGCGTAAATGCGACACAGACTGACTAAAGAGTCCAGGAGCACCGCAGACGAGGAATGCTCTTTTATGTGTACTCCGAACCGTAATACCTGACGTATCACAATTCAGAGTAGGGGGACTGGTTGATAGGGGTGACCTTCAGCCCACCATTCCTCTTTACTCGGACACTTGAAGACAGTGACTTTTAGGACACATGCCAGATGGGTAGTACACTTGGGGACCTGCCACCCTGTACGGAAAAAGTAAGGTGGGTCCTGACAGCGAAGCAACTTGAGCGGGAAACGTTGGGTAAGGTCGACCAGGGAACACGTGGCATTCTAGGAGTGGTCGACATTGTGAACAGAGAGGAGGCGCGCCAGTCTGATAACAGTACGACCGCAGGTGCTGTCTCTCCTAGGTTGTACCAGATGTCGCTATCAAGTGGTCCCGGAAGTGTGCCAGCTAGGAAAATAAAGGGAATTTGGGTATATGGGAACAAAAAGAGACGAGATCAAACGGAGATGGAACACAACACACAAGACACTTAGATATTTTTCAGGGTGTTCACCTTCTTCGTCTTCATCATGAAAAAGCACTGTAATGAGCGAAGTAAGGTCGGGCGTGTAAATCCCGACTGTCAATAGTAAACACTATTTCCGACGGCCCGTGGACGTAGGACATCTGTCCGAACCACGTAAATCCTTGTCTCTTGCGTTTTCCTTCTTCTTTAGTAATAAAATCAAACCCTAAAACACATCAAGAAATCAAGGCCCGGTCCGTTTCACCCATCACCGTCTTTTCCGAACCAAATATCGTTGATCGGGGTCATACCCGCATCATAACCTAAACACGTTTTGACCTGAAAGTTAAGAGGTGTGGTGTGGTTTTTCTAAGCAATCGGTGTGATGTGATGCGTGGACTTGTGAGATTAGTTGGAGCAAATAAGACCAACAAGACTTGACAGAATAATAAGCGGCACATTTAGATAAAATAATTATTTATATTATTTGGCTATATATATTGCCTTTTTGTAAGAGATGAGAGAATTGCAATTTTCTTTTGATTATTGAAACTTCCTATTATTCATTCTTCCCCTTCCAACTAGAGGTGTTCAGACGGTTGAAAAACCGTAACCAAACCGTAACCGAACCGTCGGTCAGCGGAACCGTAACCGAACCGTCAATTATAAAGGTTCGGTTACGGTTCTTCATTTTCCTAACCGTAAACCGACGGTTATAATTGTCTTTTAAATAATAATTAAATATATAATTTATTGTTCTTGTCATAATAACCAATGATAATTTATTCACCATATTTATTTTTGTTTTTTATCAACTATCATAAAATTGACTTAGAAAATTTAGACGAATATTGAGTGATAAACATGATCTTTATAACTAAATGCCTACGACGAGTGTCCCTCGAAGATTTTCGAATCGAACAATGAATAATAATCGTAATATCTTTTAATATTTAAGGTTTAATTTTTTTTTCAAATGTTGAAGGTTATTATATAAATTTCTAAAATTGGAATGAGAAGTTCTTTTTTTACATATTTATATAAAAGTATCAAAGTTTCTTAATTTCTTTAAGTTATTATAAGGGAAAGAAATTTTTAGAAAAGAAGTTAAAAAACCGTAAACCGGCGGTTCGAAACCGTAACCGTAACCGGCTCAGCCAGTTCAAAACCGTAATCGACCGTGATTACCACGGTCCTGTTACGGTTAGACATTTTTATTAACCGTAAACCGACGGTTCATAACCGTGAACCGTAACCGTAACCGTATGAACACGTCTACTTCCAACATAAAAAACGTAAGAACTAGCCATGTCATGATGGAGGGGTGTTGCGGAGGTTTAGATGACTTCTTTTATTAGGGGTCCGTTTAGTTACACCGATATAAGAGAAACCCAAGATATAACTCTAGATAATAACAATGAGACAACACAATGTGGTTGATCCCAGTGGCGGAGCCACACGAGGACCAGGGTCACTGGACCCCACTGAAAAAAATTTAGTATTAATATTAAGGTAAATTTTTATGAGGGGACTAAAATTGAAAATATTTACACTAGAAGGACCCCAATGAAAATAGTTAAAAATGTAAGGGTATGGGGTCCAATTAGACTGGACCCCACTAGGCGATTGTACTGGCTCCGCCACTGGTCGATCCTTCCATAAAATAGTCATGTTCAGTTGCCATCATAATAAATTGTAATGAAAGTTTCAACCTTTGTAAAATTGTTAACCTTGTACCAAAAATAACTCATTGTGCTTCGACATTTCATTATGTGGTAGGGGTGTTTTTGTCTTTTCATTGTTTTTATCTTGGGTTGATATCTGTCGCATTTGTTGGGTTAAGTTATCATGGATTTTGAAGTTTATTGTAACGGGCTTGTCAAATGCAGCGGGCTTATAATATTAACCCACTATCCAACTGAACAGGTTTCTATCGGATAAAAATGCCCTTAACCAACGTTATCTAACGTAGTAAACAGATCAGTTGAGTGAAATTTATGACACGTCAGTGCCATTCAGTGCCATTCATAACTGCCATGGTTTATGATAAATAACCCCAAACATATTGGACTTAAATAGTTTTTCATAAACGTATTTTTATATGTTTATATTTATGATAAATAAGTCGTTTGCGGACTAAATTAAGTCGTCTTGATATGTTTTTAAAAGCTTTAACTAATATGGATTTCAAGACGATAATTAGAGTGAAGTTTGATGAATAAACTGCTCTTCTCCAGTAGGAACTACACTATGAAATTTATATGGTTGCAAATTCTGAAATTTAGATATCCGAGTACAAAGATATGTCATTTGCGCCGATGTTGCATTGACTGCAAGAAAACTTCTGTTTGAACTCGGCCCAAAAAGCGAATTGAGCCTAAACTAAAAATCGGCCCAAACCCATAGGATAGAATAGATACACAATACACACATGTACTCATACCTGCACAATGACTAAACAGAGACACACAAGCACGCCGCACACAATGAAAATAAAGGCTCACTGCTCAAGGAAGAAAATCAAATACAACCTTACGCCGTTCTTGAAGCAGCCAAGTGAGGACTTTGGTGCCCCTCCGTCGTCTATAAATAGAGGGAAGGAAAAAAAGTTAAGGGGGGATCCACGTGAAGAGCAAAGCTTGGGGTGTAAAGAAAGCAGCGGCTGGTCTGTGCGGGCCTGCGGCTGTGACGGGCTGCGGGCGTAGGAGGAGCAGCGAGCGGGCAGTGCAAAGAAGGTAGGCATGGCAATGGGGTGGGTCCAAACCCGGATCCGCCAAAACCCGCCCCTAATGGGCCGGGTTTTTTTCAATATTCGGGTACGGGCCGGGTCTCGGGTCCTAAAGGATTCAACCCGGCCGGTTTCGGGTCGGGTCCCGGGTCCGATCAAACCCGCCCCGAGACCGGACCCGGATGATATTTATATAAATATATAATATTTATATCTTATTATATAAATTTATGTAAAAAATATAAATATATATTATATAAATATATTTTTACATATATTTATTAATATATAAACATATATGTTTATAAATAAATAGAAATATGTTTATAAATAATATAAATATATGAATTATAATGTATATCAAACTAAAAAAAATTGAAAAAACTTCAACAACCGGGTCTCGCGGGTTAGACCCGCCAGACATGGCTTATTCCGGGTTCGGGGCGGGGCGGGTTTGTAGCGGGTCGGGTCGGGTAACGGGTCCAACTAAAAATAAATGGGTCGGGTCCCTGGTCCGGCCAGACCCGGCCTGTTGTCATCCCTAAAAGAAGGACATAGGGAGGAAAAACTGAGATGCCCGCCACCTATTCGGAAAAACTCCTAAACGAAGGATTAACCGCAGAGCCGAAACTTAGGGAAGAAACGTGTTTTCCTCTTTGTTATTTACGCTCCTCGTTGTTTCACATGAGTGGCTAAGTCCCGTAGTATTTGAGATTAGATGAACCCTAGAGATCGTACGTATGTTCAACGTATTATTGATTTGCTTTTTTATTTTGACTCGATTACGATTTTATGCTATTGTTTTGATTATGTGGTCGAATAATTTTCGAAAAATTGTAAGCTATCCTTGAGAGGGGGCTAACGATTAGACCACTCGTGAACAAGCGGAATAAACTCATCGCAAGAGATAGGTTGAATTATCCCACCGGTTAGAGTCAAATCTAATAGCGGGGTTCATCGTGTTTCATTATGCGGTCTGCGATTGCGTAGTTAAGGAAGCTTGCGCAACTATTCAAGACATTGATTAGTTGTTACGAGTCGAAGCGAGTAAGCGCAGTTTCGCCCAATCATAGACACTCGTATACATACCATAGGAATTATCACGGTCTAATAATTAGCTAAAATATATAACTTATTTGTCGTTCGATCGAGCTAGGGGGATTCGAAGTCTCAAATACCTATTTTTTCTAAAAGTTGTCGTGTTTATTATGTTTATCAGCTTTTATTTAAATGTTTATTGTATTTATATTTTCCAAAAGTATCAAAATTTTCTACTAGAATATTTAAACGTGAAATTCCAAGTTATAGTTCCATTGGGCTCGATACTCGAATACTTGTCATTTCTATACTATTTGTGATAGGTGCACACTTGCCTGTGGAGCGTAGGTAGGTGGTCGATATTCGTTTTAAATTTTATAACTCAATCCGCTCGATCGGTTTTGTACATGAAAACGTTGGACGATCAAAAGGGATTTTTAGGAAAGTTATGAGATTAATTTATTAGTTACTGTTTCGAACAAGTGAGCCAAGAACTCCGAGGAATCGGCTGAACACACTTGAAACTGAAAGCTTGAAATGAAGCTTGGTAAGACTTAAAGCTGTGAAGAATAAACTGACATTTCAAGTGTTAGTTGAGAGAAAAAAAATAGAAACAAGGGTTTTGAATAATGTGTATTGGATGTGTTTTCGATACATAGAATTGTCTTACAATACTCATATTTAAAGAGCTAGCATAAGAAACTAATTAATGAGCTTTAATGTAATTGATTCCACGATCAGCTAAAGATGTCCCATGATTGCAAATGATTGCCCATAGAATCCGTAAACGATTTAGTCAATGCAATCTTCTTTGTTGGTATTACAATCTTGAGCGGAAGTTATTGCACATTTCCATCATCAGCCAAAATATCTCCACTGATTGAGCTATTCATGTGAGTAGATCCATCCTTATCACTCCATGATTTACGCAATTCCTTATCACTCCAATTACTCACACGGATATTATTGGTACAACTTCTATTTCCGTTAATCCCTCGCAAGCTGAAGCGAGGTTGGAGGCAAAGTTTGGTGTAGAATGAATGAAAGGCAGCATTTGACAGGGGTTTAGTGAAGATGTCAGCGAGTTGCTGATCAGTGGAGACATGTTTGGTGATGAGAAGTCCAAGCGCAACGCGTTCACGCACAAAATGGTAGTCCAACTCTATATGTTTACTTCTAGCATGGAACACTGGATTAATGGTCATGTAGAGAGCACTTAGGTTGTCACAATAGAGTATGGGAGGAGAGTTGAGTGGAACACGAAGATCTTTCAGAATATAAGTGAGCCAAGTTATTTCTGCTGCAGTGTTTGCCATGGCACGATACTCAGCTTCGGTACTAGAACGAGAGATTGCTTTTTGGCGCACCATGAAATCAGGTTGGTTCCAAGGAAAGTGCAGTAGCCTGTAGTGGATCGCCTTGTCGTAGGACAACCTGCCTAGTCAGCATCTGAAAAAGCACAAAGATCAAGAGTAGTATGTGCGGAAAGTTGTAACCCAATGTTAATAGTTCCTTTAACATAGCGAAGTATCCGTCGAACCAATTTCAAATGAGCAATAGTAGGGGCATGCATGAACTGTGAAACATAATTAATGCTATAAGAAAGATCTGGCCTAGTAAGTGTAAGGTATTGAAGTGCACTGACAATGCCACGAAAGAAGCTGGGGTCATCTAGGGGGAGATCGGCTGACGGAGGCGTAGGGCGTGTTTCAAGCGGTGTACTCATAGGCTTACACTCAACCATGTTGGAACGTTCAAGAATGGTAAGGGCATAGTGAGACTGAGACAAGTGCAGGCCGGTAGGGCTGCGAGCAATTTCAATACCCAAGAAATGATGAAGTGGTCCTGAAACCTTCATAGAGAATTCAACACTGAGGATATGAATAAAGTTAGTTATAAGTTCATTATTTGACCCTGTGAGAAGTATGTCATCTACATAAAGAAGCAAAAATAGTGAGCCATGATCGATGTGGAAAATAAATAAAGACGGATCAGCCAAACTGCAAAAAGAAACCATATTTAAGAAGAAATGCACTAAATCTATCAAACCAAGCACGAGGTGCTTGTGAGGCCATACAAAGAGCGTTGTAGCTTGCACACATAGTAGGGTATTGAGAGTCTACCATACCTGGCGGCTGTTGCATATATATATATCTTCAGAAATGTTTCCATGCAGAAATGCATTTTTGACGTCGAGTTGTCGTATCGCCCAATGTTTACCAATGCGATGGATAAAATAAGACGTATAGTACCTGGTTTGATGACGGGAGAAAATGTCTCATTATAGTCGATGCCGTCAATCTGATGGTATCCTTTCGCAACAAGACGGGCTTTGAGACGATCAACAACTCCATCAGGTTTAAGCTTAGTCTTGAAGACCCATTTGGAACCTATAACATGCATTTTGAAGTACGAGGAACGAGTATCCATGTCTTGTTTGTATGTAGAGCAACTAATTCATCCTCCATAGCGGCTTTCCAACCAGGATGAGACAGGGCCAATTTAATGGTTTTAGGTTCACGTGGAATATTGGTGGTAGATATGGCCGTCAACAAGTACTTCGGATTTGGTTTAACAATCCCAGCTTTGGAGCGAGTGGTCATGGGATGAGGGATTAGGTCTTGTTATGGTTGAGCAAAATTTGATGGAGTTGGTGGAGTGGAACCCGACGAATCTGAGTGTAATGAAGATGATTATTGGGGTGAGATGGGTGTATTGGGAGAGCCTAATGGATAAGATTGTGTGGTAATGAATGTGAGGAGTCAGCAGTCGTAGGGGAAGGATCATGGAGGGCAGTCAAATGTAGGGGTTTGAACATGGTGGTTCACTTGCCGATGAAGAAGAATCTACACTAGAATCATTATTAGTATGTAATAACCAAGAATAAAAAATATTAGAGGCATGTGAAGGTGCTGGGGAAGTAGAAACATGCTTAAAGGGAAATGAGTTTTCATCAAAAACCACGTGACGAGAAATAAAAAATTTTTTACTCGTAGGATGAAAGCATTTATATTCTTTATATTTTTCGCTATAGCCGACGAAAGCACACAAAATAGACTTAGGGGTAAATTTATGATTTTGCGTGTCCCAAGTATAAGGAAAACATTTCGATCCAAAAACACGAAGTGATGAATAGTCAGGATGGTTACCATGCAACCTAAAGTATAGAAGATGAAGGCAAGCGGTTAATGAGATAAACTGCCGTAGTAAGCTTCTACCCATAAGAAAGAGGAGTATTACTATGAAACATCATAGTCATACCTAATTCGCGAATAATTCTATGGCGTATTTCAACTATACCTGTTTGCTCTAGAGTATATGGGCATGAGGTGTGATGAATGATACCTGTTGAGAGAAAGTGAGATGATAGTTTCGAGTTGACGAACTCACCTCCTCCATCTGAATGAAAAACTTTAATTTTTTTGTTGAATTGCCTATCAACGTATTGTTCAAATTGTAGGTAAGCAGTAAAAAAATCAGATTTATGTTTTAATGGAATTATCCAAGTATATTTTGAAAAATCGTCAACCAAACATGCATAAAACGAAACTTTTCAATGGATAAAACGGGGGCTGGCCCCCACAAATCACAATGAATGTTTTCAAAAATACCACAAGTAGAATGTTCAGAACGTGGAAAGGGTAGTCTGCTAAGTTTCCCGAGCTGACAGCTATCACATAAGTGTTCACTCTTTATTGAACCTAACACATTAATTCGACCTTTATTTTTTAATAACTGAAGAGCTGAAAATTGTGGATGTCCTAGACGTTGGTGCCAAGTAGTTGTTGTAGCAAACTTAAATCGATTTGAAAAATGCACTTCTGGTGTGTTAGAAAGGACATATAACTCATCCTTCCGTCTCCATGTTACTACCGGTGTTCCTGTTTTCCGATCCTTCACACAAAAAACAACATCAGAAAATTCACAATTAACAGGAAATTGAGATGTTAGTTGGCTTATAGAAAGTAATTTTTTCTTAAATTGGGACTAAAAGCACATCATTAAGTGGTAAGGTTGAATTCTTTGTTTGATAAGTGAGTCACCAATACCTCTTATTCGTATGAAAGAGCCATCCCCAATCATAATAGAGTAAGACCCTGAATATTTGCGAATATTAGTTAGCATACCTGTTTTACCTGTCATATGATTTGAAGCGCCCGTGTCAGAAGTCCATTCGGTCTCCGTAATGGAATTATCTAGAGTGAGAGCAGCAAGTGCTTGAGGAAGTTCGTGACTCTGCGTCGAACGTTTAGGTATCCACCAACAAATTTTTGCGATATGACCTTCTTTCCCGCAATATTGACATGTTTCGTTTCAATATTGATCTCTCTCAGCTTGACTCATTCGTCGTTCTCCTGGTGGTGGGGGTCGTCGTTGTTGGCCACTAGAGGGAAAAGTGTTCAGCAAGCCTTGATTTGAATTCTTAGATTGTGTGCCTGAAATCCACGGCATGAGGACGTAAATATGTTGTTGCGGTTTCTTGAAGGAGTGTTTTCGGACTAACTATGTTGATGTCTGTAGAACGCTACATGAGACGAGAGTTACGAGAGTGAAACATCAGATTGATTAGAGAACCAATTGCGACGTTGATCAAGATTTTGAAGTTGTGAAACCACTTCTGAGTATGAAGGTCTTGGAGGTTTCAACATCGTAGTAGTGAAAGTTTCGAACTGAGGCCCCAAACTTGTGAGGAGACAAAATACTTTTTCTCTATCCGGAATAGGTTTTCCAATGGCTGCTAGATTGTCACATAGACCTTTAAAGACGCGGATCTCCGATGGTTTTGTCATTTTCCTTGCGAAGGTACGTCAACTGTTGACGCAATGTGAATTCCCGTTCTTGTGAGTCTTGGGCGTAGGCATCTTTTAATGATATCCAAACTTCATGTGCCGTCTCCAAACCAATAATAAGGCTTAGAGCTTCCTCAGAGAGTGTGCCAATGATCCATCCTTGAAGGAGACGATCGGCTTTTCTCCAAGCAATATATTCTTCTGTGAGTTGTGTAGTGTTTCCAGCCTCTGTGGAACTTGTATTTGGTGTTGTGAATTTTGTTGGAGATGGATCTTCATTGATGAGGTGTCCTACCATTTCCTGGCTTTCGGCTAGGCCTAGGGCTTGTTCTCTCCATAGTGGGTAATTCGATTGAGTAAGTTTGAGGGTAATGAAATTCCCGACATTTAGTGATAATGTGGTCATGGCGGAGGTACAAGAACGTAGAAGCTCTGATACCAAGAGAAAAAAAAAATAGAAACAAGGGTTTTGAATATTGTAATAATGTATTGGATGTGTTTTCGATACATAGAATTGTCTTACAATACTCATATTTAAATAGCTAGCATAAGAAACTAATTAATGAGCTTTAATGTAATTGATTCCACGAAATCAGCTAAAGATGTCCCATGATTGCAAATGATTGCCCATAGAATCCGTAGACGATTTAGTCAATGCAATCTTCTTTGGTATTACAATCTTGAGCGGAAGTTATTGCACATTGAAATACGTCATCAGCCAAAATATCTGCACTGATTGAGCTGTATGTGTGAGTAGATCCATCCTTATCACTCCATGATTTACGCAATTCTTTATCACTCCAATTACTCACACGGATATTATTGGTACAACTTCTATTTCCGTCAATAAGTTGAAGTCCGTAATGCCGGTCGGTGGAGTTAGAGATAATCCAAGGGCTGAGATTAACTCTTACAACTTATTAAAGAAATGACATACGCTTTTATCAGAGAGAGATGGCGCTGGTACAACCGATAAGGAATGTACATCTTGTCCATGCAAGCAGTTCGGAGCTGGATTTTTGTTTGTTTTTATCAGTGACCGATTTAGCTTCTTCTTGTGCTTATATCTTCTATGTAAGCCACTATTAGCTTCACTTGTAAACTGGGAAAATATAGAGTAAGTCAAGTAGTTATGATCTCGATAAGTCTTTATCATGAAATAGTTCTCTATGAGACGTAGACGTAGGCTTAAACCCTAAGCTGAAAACCACATAAATGAGTGTTCTTAATTTTATTCAAAATTTTCACAAATCAGATCACTTTCTGTATCGATCACACGCGATCCAATTATCATACACACACTATTATCATCAAATTGGGAATCTTGGGGCGGCTTAATATCTGTAACAGTTACTCCTTCAATTCGTCGTTCAAATGGTGTGAATTTATGTAAAATATTCTTCGCCGCAGTGAATGAAGAAGTATCATCATTTACATTATGAAAATATTCTTCGACTAGACATTCATAGTGATATGGGGCTCTCCCAATCAACGAAATTTATATGTGTGTGGGTAAATTTATATAGCGGTAGATCGAATATTATGAAGCTTTTAAGGGCAAAGGTGCTGTTTTTATGGGGGGACATAAGGGGGACGTAAAAGAAAATGACACGAGGATTTACGTGGTTCAAACCCTTTCGGGTTCTACGTCCACGGGGCGCTGCAGAACTTCCTTTCACTATAAATTTACGAATTACACACTCACAGAACCTTACTTTCACTCATACGAATGCAAGATCTAAAAGAAACTGTTTAACACACTAGAAGAGAGAAAACGTTAGGTGTTTTTTGTATGTAAAGTGATTCTCCTCGTGAAAATAACTAAGTCCCTCCTTTTATAGCAGCTCCCAGCAGCTTCTTCTATGTAGAATTTCAGATATTCGGGGACGTGACCCCTAGGGTACTGTGAACAGTAGAAAAGCTGCCAGTGAATGACTTCTCTGCAATAGTCACAGTGTGGAGTAGTGATGCTGCCCTACCAGAGCTCGACACGCGTCTTTCTTGCAACAGTCTTCTTTCTTTGAGGGTCTTTTCATATGAGGCGTATTGAAGAATATTTCCTCTGTATGAGGGCTACCCATCGTTCTTTGAGGTCTATGTGGGTCTTTTCACTGGGAAGTGTGCTGAGGAAGTTTCCTTTATTCTTTATTATTATTTATTAAGTATTAAACCATTTCTTTAACGGGCCTAACGGGCTTCTTTTTATTTATTTTTTGGCCCATCGAATCTTAGTCCGTATCAACCACTCCCCTACTCTAATTTGTCTTTTGGTACAAAATGAATTAGAGTAAGGTAATAGGATGGGTCTTACCTCCCTATTGGGGACCTATCGTAATTACCTCTTGTAGGGACATATCTAAAATGTTCGGTTAGCACCTTGGTCCCTTCGAGGCAGGTATGACGAGTTCTGGGCATGGTCTGTTGGCTGATGTGGAGGAAGGAGCTACTTCGTTGGTCCCCTAGGTTGAATTGTCCACTGCAGTTCCCACGCTTCCTACGGTTCTTGTAGCTAGAGATGTCCGTGAGGAGGTGCCTCCGGGTTCATCTAAGGATCAAGGGATCTCGTAGCTCCGAAATTTGCCTCGGTCTCACGAGCCAAGAGAAAGACTGGCACTTCGTCAAAACCAAGTAAATGAGTCAATGGGAAGTTTCCTATGTCAGTAAGTGATAGTGGGGAGACCCAGGCGGATGTTTCGCAAGGGAAATCTTCGCAAGAGGGCCTTCCATTCTCTATGGACTAGCTGAAGAAGGAGGAATGGATGGAGGTATTGAGCCGTCTGGTTCTTCCTGAGGACAAGGAGATGATTTCCCACGGATGTGCCGTAGAACATGAGGTGGAATTAACCCGCTATCTTCTTAAGGTATATTTCAGGTCTTATCTTCTTGGGAGGTTCTTTCTTTGTTGCTTTGTTCCGGGATTTCCTTGGTTGTGTTGTAGCTGCGCGGTCATCCGTGGGTCCGTTGGTGCGAGGTGTGGAAGAAGCTAATCGGGACCTTCAGGGATGATTGGAGAAATTTCAAGCCGGTTTGACAGCCCAAGAAGAAGCAGCTAAGGAGGCTACAGCTAAGTTTGAAGTGGAGAAAGAAGAGATGGAGAAAGAAAGATCACCGTTGGCGAAGCAGCATGAGAGGGGATTATGGAGCTCAGAGGAGCAGGCAGCGCTTCTGAAGCGACGTGAAGAGGAGCTCCAAAGCTCATTCGCTAAAAAGAGAACGTGAGGGGACACGGACTTCGTCCGTATGTCGGAGGTCCATACGACAACTGAGCTAGCGCGCGTGAAGGTTGAAGGTGCTGTCTGCCAACAGCACCCTCTGTCTATAACAGCCAGGAGGAAGTTCCTGAAGGACCCGGCAAAAGATTGGTGCTAGGCTTATCTGAAGGACCTGCTTTTTCTGAAGGACTTCATCCCCCACATTCAGCATTATTTCATGGGAGGTCATAGTGCTGTCCGTTGGAACTGAAGCTGCGACGGCTTTTTGGGATCTTCCTTTTCCTGCACTCTTTAAGGGAGATCCGCTAGCCCTTGAAAATCCTTTCTTTTAGCGCCCTGCTGCGGAGAGGCATTCGGAGGTCCTGGCTCACGCTGATATTCCGACCTCCCCGGAGGATTCTTATGCTTTCTAGAAGGGACCTGGTGGGGACCTGATGGCGAAGCTCCTCTTTGAGCCTTGCACATTGAAGGAGATTCCCACGTCCCGCTGCACGTTGCTCCTATCTCCCTGGGACATCCTATTTGTACAGACCCTTCCTTTTTCGTCATGGTGATATCCTGTAAAAAATAATTTGTCATTTCTTTCGAGACATAATGGTGTGGAGAGCTTAACTCCCCATGTTCGCACGTTTCATCGGAGTTCCCTTTCTTCTGTATTATCTGTCCTTTTTGTGCTTCGGTTAGCCCTTTTAGATCTGATAGATGTTTCTGGGAACATCGTTATCGTGGCATGGCTATAGCGCTAGTTCGCTTAGTAATTCGTAAGCCAAGTACGAATTCACGCCCTCGGTTGCACTGACCATCTCATTGTCCTCAGGTGTCGCTTTGCGCTAGCCTCTCGTTATCCTTAGCGAGTTCAGTATCTGAGTAGACACTTAGGTCTACAAAATTATAACCCCGAGGATCCCCTCATCGATTTACACTGGTTATAGCGCTAGCTTCGCTTTAGGTACCGTTTTCACGTCGCAGATTTACTGAGAGCCTTTGATGTCCTGTACGCCGCAGCCCGTCAGCGGCGGCATCTTGTACACCCTTATGGGCATCATCACGTCGCAGATTTATTACCTTTGATGTTGGGTACGCCGCCGGTCCGTCGGCTTTTGGTATCATCACACGTTGCAGACTATCAGTCTTTGATGTCCTGTACAACGCAGGTCCGTCGACCTTTGGCATCATATCACGTCGCGGACCCGAAGGTTGTTGATGTCAAAGGTCATTCATGCCAGCACAAAGCAAAGCCTGAAGATCCTGAGGGAAAAGGGACCTTATGAATACCAACACGAGGCTGGACTTAGAGGTCCTAAACAACTGGATTGGTCTTTTGAATGCCAGCGCGGAGCTAGACCTATAGATCTTGAACATATGAATCCGCTCTTCGTGTGTCCGCGCGGAAATGCTCGCAGATCCATGAGGCGGGTCGTAATGTGTTGTGTGGGACTGCCTTACACGTCCAGGAAAATTAGATCAGGTCGTCAGCCAATTTATACTTATTGAATATTAGGGACCTTCGTAGGGGATCATGTCCCGGATGTTGGCGGAGCTCGTGCCTTCAGGTGGGGCTGTGACCCCTTCAATATCTCCCATGGTTCACCATTAGATTTTCTCCCAGAACCACCCTTGGGATTTGAATTCGAGGTTCGTGATTATGGTAGGCCAGGGATAGTCCCCTTATCATTCTTCTCGTCAAGGACTAATATCCCACATGTTAACCTGCGCATCCCTTCTTGTCTTTCAGTCGCATGCCCTTCAGGACCTACGGACAGAGGTCCTACAATTGTCGTCTCCTTCCATGCTTCCCACAACTTCCTTACCTCATTCACTTCTACCGTGAAATTGGTGATGCCATCCTCTCTGATGGTCGCACCCAAGCTCGCCATTTTGGCCAAGTATTCAACTCTGCAGTTTTCTTTACACGGGACCTACATGATTTCATAATAATCAAACTTGACTATTAGTCCCTTTACCGTATTTTTTCCATATTCCATCGTCTTTACGTCCTTCATTTCGTAATTCCACTTCAATTGTTGTACCACCAATTGTGGATCTGGAAGGTGATGGCGAAGAGGCTCCTTACCTCTTGGCCAATGATAAGGACTTCTGCTCCAGATCTCCAAGAAGTCGCAGATCCGTATGTGTGTATCTGTCCTTGCTACTTTTGTGGTCCTTTGGTGGTCTCAAGCGTAAAGTCAAAGAGGGGCTGAGCTTTTGACGGCCGTTCGTTGTCTGAATTCCACGTCGCACTCCCCTTGTGTAATATCAAATAAGGTCGTAGCTCCCTGGTCGTCGTCATCAACACAAACATGGCTTTCTTTTAGGATTTCGCCTTAGCTCCCGACAGTACCTTGTCCCCACTGTATGTCAGCCTCAGAAAGGTTCTTTCTTCTTTTATTATGATGGAATTGGTCGCTCGTTCGCCGAGGGAGAAATACAGTATCATTTCTTCTTCTACCAATGATTTCATTGGAAACGGTGTCGATTGGAGATAACATTTTAGCTTCTCAAAGGCGAATTAGCATTCTTCCATTTACTCGAGCTATTTATCTCCTTCCTACTATTTTGATAAAACAGAGATTCCTGTGAGAAGATGGAACGATGGAGAGCCGACAGCCGTCTTGTCAATCTCCACACTTTCTTGCATACTTTGTCGAGCACCCCTGGATCTAAGCTGGTATGGTGACATCCCTAATACACATTCTTCATGCTGAGATCTCGCTCGCGAAGGTACAACCATCATCTGGTTAATGCATAGAAATCCTTAGGGCAAGTTTCGTTGAGGTCCAGAGCCAATTTACATCCTCCACTTCCCGTTTCCTCTTTATTTAGGATCTGGGTTCTTACAGTCCCGCATGATTGAAGCTTCTGTTCTACGGGTTGACCTCCTGGTAGAATATTCGAATGATGTGTGGCGACATCCAGGAGAATTCCAATCATATCTTTTGGAGAAAATGCGGATCGGTCCGCATTTCTCTGGAGACATCCATAGGCTCCTTCGTGGTATTGACACCGCCCTTACTTTCTTGACATAACATCGGGAACTCTGTTGGTCTCCTGAGATCCTGCCACTTGCTCTCCTATGGGAACTGGATCTTCAGTGATAAGTAGATGGAACGACTCTGAATTCGATGATGTGGGTCATCCCAGACATTATGGGAGAAGGTGATGTCGACCTCCCGAATTTGGACTATCCAAGCCGCTCTTCCCCCATTTCAAAAGGCAACATAATATCTGCCATAGGCCCTATCCCCGGGCCTCCAAAACTATATAAGGCTGTAGATGCTTCTGAATCTGCCTTCTGGAAAAATCTAAGCATATTATATCCGCGGAGCTCCTTCTATTAATGAAAATTCAGTTGAACTCTAGTTAGTGGATCTCTGCACATCCCACAGATCCCCCATGACTTCAACATCATTTTTTGGAGGAAGTGGGGTTGCATGGATTTATATGGCACAGATCCCCCTACTTTTTTTGGACTTGGAGCTCGTACTATGACACTGATGTGAGCCTTAAGTGGAGCTGCTCTTATCTAGAGGAGGTGGGGTTGTCTGTCTTAATCGGCACAGATCTCCCAGACTCCTTCTTGGCTACCTCATGACCCTCGTCGAGGCCACGGTCAAAGAACTTCCTCAGATGCCTTGCTAGGATGAGTCCTCCAATTTCACCTTTCATATGATAGCAGTTGTTAGTATGATACATGTATTATTAAGGTATCGATAATATAAATTAGAATAAGGTTTTAGAGGGCCTTGAAGTTTCGGCTAAGAGACTTCCCATCATGCGATGTCTCATGTGTATCGTTATGTGTCAGCGTGGAGCTGCGCCTTTAACTCCCTCGAATCTTCAGTCATCAGCACGGAGCTGTTTTTTAGGCCCCATGGACCTTCGCGTATCAGTGCGGAGCTTGGCTTAGAGGTCCCTTGGACCTTTGTTCACCCTTACGGAGCTGGGCCTTTAAGTCCTTAATGCTCAGGTGTACGACTCGAGCTCTGTTGAGAATTGGAATCCCCCCGCTTGGAGCTCTTTTAATGATAGGGATATGATCCTTAAATGGAGCTAGTTCCTATCTAGAGTAGGCGGGGTTGTCTGCCTTTAGTCGTCACATCCCCGTATTCCTCAGCTATCTCCGACCCAGGTCGAGGCCATGTTCAACGAACTTTCTTAAACGTCCCGCTAGGATGGGCTCCTGGAGTTCCGGCCAAGATCCTTTTCATCATGGGATGTCTTCCGGCTAGTCGGGATCTCCTCTATGTTGTGGGTTGAGGTGGTTTCTGTGGTCACATTTCTTGCTCGTTCCTTACTGGTATAACAACTCTGCGGAAGTTCGAAGGAGCTCCCGGGGCAACGACATGGCAGCTCCTATTATGGAGGACATTGGTTGGCACGCTCATCTTTGACGGAGAAACTGGTGGTGGGTGCTCCCAAGGCTGCAGTGTTGGACCTGTTGATGTAGGCCCGGAGGTACATGTTCTTCCTCTACTTCGTCATATTATTTTCGGGTCATCTTTTTGAACCGGCGAGTTTGAGTAACGAGCACGATGTGGAGTTCCGTCGAATGCCCGAATGGAATTGGGAACTAGCTTTAACAACCGTTGAACGATCTTGACTTGTGGACGATAAAGGATCTTCACATAGGAGCATCTCGGATCCTTTTCATGGAGCTGATATAGTAGATTCCTGAGAGAAGGATCGTTGTTATGCCATCATAGTGGAGATGGTTTGGAGGTCCCCAAAAGTGAACCTTCGTATGCAAATGGGGCGTGGGACTTGGAAATCTTGGACTCATGGCTCGTGTCTCTGTTTTCGGCGGAGCTGGTCTTTGACGATCCCCATTGGATGATTAAGTCTTCTCATGCCAGTAAGGAGTTGGGCTTATATCTCCTGCGGACTTCAGACGTTGGCACGGAGCTGGGAGGTCCCAAACGCGGAGCTTCGGATCTTCATGCCAGTGCGGAGCTGGGGGCTTCCGAATGAGGTGCTTTGGGTTTTGCCAGAGCAGAGCTGGTCTTTTAGGTCCCGAAGGCGGAGCTTCGGTTCTTCGTGCCAGCGCGGTGCTGGACTTTCGGTTCTGGGGACCTTCACATGATAGCGAGGGGTTGGCTGGATCTTTTGAGGAACTTCGTATACTAGTGGGGAGCTGGGCTCTGAGGTCCCGCAGATCTTCATACGTTAGCACAGAGCTGGCCTTTAAGTCCTTTATGCAGCATAGATTCCTAAGACTCTCTATCAATCACCTTCAAATCATGTTTGCTGATGCGACTAGCACCTTTTTCAGGTATCCCGGGATCAACATCTCGATCATATCCTTCAAATAATAGCAATTGTTAGCGTGGTTCATATATTTATCACGATAAAATAATATATAATAGAATGAGATCTAGAGGGCCTTGAGGTCCTGGCTAAGAGCCTTATCAATCGTGATGTCTCCCATTGATCCTCATGTGCCCGCGTGGAAGGGGACTTTTATCTCTTGCGGGTGTTGGCGTGGAGCTGGCTTCTAGGTCGAACTGACCTTCGCGTGCCAGCACGGAGCTTGGCTTGTATCTCCCGCGGATCCTCGGACATTAGTGTGGGCTTGGCTTCTAGGTCCCACGAATCTTCTAGGTCCTGCGGATCTTCGGACGTTTGCATGGAACTGTCTTCTAGGTCCCACGGACCTTCGCGTGTCAGTGCGGAGCTTGGTTTCTTTGCCTTTTTCCAGCACGGAGCTGGATTTCAGCCGGTTTGGAGGTCCCTATAATGGACTTTGCATACTAGCGAGGAGATCAACATGGGGATCTCAAACACAGATCGAGTAGGCCTTCATAATCCCCAGTGGCTCTCTACAAAGGAGTTGAGGTTTTCGGATCAACTTGGCGCTTGGCTCTTAGATCTCGAATATAGGAGCTCGGTCTTCATGGAGCTGGGCTTTTAAAGTCTTCTGCTGGTGCGGAGCTAGACTTTTGGGTCTTCTGCCAGTGCGGAGCTGGGAGGTCCCGAATGCGGAGCTTCGGGTCTTCGTGCTAGCGCGGAGCTGAGGAGATCCCTAATACGGCGGTTCGGACCTTCGTGCCAGCACGGAGTTGGGAGATCCCGAATGCGTAGCTTTCCGTATTCTTGCCAGCGCGGAGCTAGATTTTTAGGTCCCAAGGGGGAGCTTCGGATCTTCTTGCTAGAGCGGAGCTGGGCTTTTAGGTCCCAAAGGGGGAGCTTCGGGTCTTCTCGCCAGCGGGGAGCTGGGCTTTTAGGTCCCGAAGGGGGAGCTTCGGATCTTCTTGCCAGCGGGGAGCTGGGCTTTTAGGTCCCGAAGAGGGAGCTTCGGGTCTTCTCGCCAGCGCGGAGCTGGGCTTTTAGGTCCCGAAGGGGGAGCTTTGGATTTTGCTCCGGGATATGGAACGGGACCTCGGACAAACTCCTTTAGGGTAACTGCCTGGATGAGCCTCTCTATTTCGTCCTTCAAATGATAGCAACTGTTAGTATGGTGCCCATATTTATTATGATAACGAAAATAAAAATTAATGAGGTTAGAAGGCCCTGAAGTTCCGGTCGCAGGCCTTTCCATCGCTGTATGCCTCCGTTCTAAGGTCAGGATCTCTTCAGGATTATTGTGTAGTGGCATGAACCTTTATGGGGCCCTCGAAAGAGATCCCCAATGCTCCCTCCTTTGCGTGACTACTAGCTTTTCCTCTGTTTGAGGTCTTTCTGGTGTTCTGAGAAACCTTTACTTTTTATAGGTACCGTCTTGCTTGTCTTCATCATCTCAGGCTTGTGTTTCAGGTCCTGGACGTTCCTCAACACATTTGCAGTTTCTGGAGGTCCACCTCTGCAAATTGTGGGTCTAGGTTCTTCGATATGGACAAATCTTCCTCCATTGACGTCTCGCGCGTTTCCTTTCGTCCCAACAGAACTGAAGAAGGTAAAAAATAGTAAATCCTCAGCACAACTTCGCACAGTAAAAATTATTCACGCCTTCAACTCGGAATTTCCCACAGATTGCGCCATTTGATATGGGGCTCTCCCAATCAACGAACTTTATATGTGTGTGGGTAAGTTATATAGCGGTAGATCGAATATTATGAAGTTTTTTT
>JAPQWV010003180.1:0-44587 GCA_027422505.1 Craterostigma plantagineum
TTTCCTGACGATCTAACGCAAGATGAGTATGACACCAAGAATCACTAGGTAAGACAAGTAATTTATGTGTGACTCACTCGAGAAGTAGATCAGAAAAAGGAAAAAGGAACAGGGCTTGAATCCTCACTCATGTAGAGTGACTTTGTGTCTAGTGGAACAATCAAATGACCTTTTAAGACACAAGAATGCGACTTAGACTGACAAATTTTAGCAATTAAATCGATCGCTGTCGGGGGTAAAATTTTAAGTGACTTTAGATCAAAGCATCCTAAAGGATTTCGTCATACCCCTTTATATTATATATTGAAAATGCATATTAGTGTATTTTTTATTTTTATATTATTTTTATCACGCAAGATAAGGACAAATAAGCATAGAAACATATAGAATAGAGCATGTGATAGCACAGAAGATCAGTTAAGGCACATATTATGACGAAGATTCAACATGCCTAATTTTCCGACAAGGATTGAAATCGTTCTCATCCAAGGCCTTGGTGAAAATGTCGGCTATTTGAAACTCCGTGTTCAGAAAGTACATCTCTATCGTCCCTTTTTTCTACGTGATCTTTGATAAAATGATATCTAATGTCTATGTGTTTTGTGCGTGAATGATGACAGGATTGCAAGTAAGTGGCGATTGCACTCTGACTATCACTATATATGGGTATATTATTTAGATTGTGCCCATAGTCGCGAAGCTGTGTCCGCATCCACAGCATCTGTGAGCAACAGCTGGCGGCAGCTACGTATCTGCTTCGGCCGTCGAAGTGGACACACATTTCTGCATTTTTTATGACCAGCAAACCAGCTTTTCGCCTAGAAATGAGCGCCACCCCCGGACGTGCTTTTCCTGTTCCATTCGGCAACCTGCATAGTAAGCGTCAGTTTAGCCCGATAAGTTTTAAATATTCTACCCTTTGGATACATAGGCCAAGGGTAGAAGTGCCCTTTAGGTAGCGTAAAATTTCTTTGACCGCGAGCATATGGATTCTTTGGGATCGGCTTGAAAACGGCACACAAGCACGTGGAAAACATGATAGCCGCCGACTCGAATGAGGTAGAGAAGAGATCCAATGATACTGCGATACAGTGTGATGTCGACCAATTTACCAGAGGGATCGGCATCCAACTTGCAGCTTGGTGACATAGGAGTGCTGAGAGGCTTGCTCTGGTCTTGATGAATTTCTTCAGAATATCCTTGATGTATTTTGTCTGACTGATGAAAATTCCATCATTGAGCTGCTGCCTGACTTGAGGCCTAAGAAAAATTGCATCTCTCCCATGTGACTCATCTCGAATTTGCTCTTCATGAGATCTCCAACTTCTTGCAGAGCCGAGGATTTGTTGATCCGAAGATGATGTCGTCGTGTATACTTGACGACCATCAGATCTTTGTCATGCCATTTAATGAAGAGAGTTGTGTCTATCGTTCCTCGTATGAATCCAGACTTCACGACGAAATCACTCAGGACATCGTACCAAGCACGTGGGGCTTGTTTTAGTCCATAGAGAGCTTTGTCCAAGCGATAGACGTGATCGGGATGTTCTTGATCAACGAAACCTTTCAGCTGAGCGACGTAGACTTCTTCTTTTAACACGCCGTTGAGAAAGGCGGTTTTAACATCCATCTGATAGACTTTGAAGTCTTTGTGAGCCGCATAAGCCAGCAGGAGGCGAATAGCTTCGATACGGGCAACAAGAGCATAAGTCTCGTCATACTCGGTGCCTTCCTGTTGATTGTATCCCTTAGCAACTAGCCTTTCTTTGTTCCGATCACTTCAACATCTTCATTTTTCTTATTCTTGAAAACCCATTTAGTTCCGACCACTGTTTTCCCATGTGGACGTGTACCAAGGTCCCACACTTGAAGACGTTTGAATTGATTGATTTCCTCTTGCATTGCAATTGTCCAATCCGGGTCTCAAAGTGCGTCTGCTCTTTGGTAGGCTCGTTTTGGCTCAGGAAGCAACTGAAAAGACTGTGTTGGCAACGTGTCCTCACCCACCGAAGGATCGCCATTATCTGATCAACCGAGTGGCCTCTCGTCCACTTGCACTCATGAGGCAAGGCTGAAGTCGATGCGTCAGCCATCTGTGGATCTAGATTGCCTATAGTCTCCAATTGATCATTTGTCTGAGGAAGTTCTAATACTGCACTTGGATTGATCGTCTCTGATGATACTTCCTCGATGACCACTGTAGGTTTCTTCGGTGTTCTGTGGCAATTCTGAATCGGGGGTAGTGTGTGAGATGAACTTGGTACGTCGGTCTCGTTCGGTAGATAATCCATTGTTGGTGTAGTCGTGTATGACTGATATACCGGTTCGAAGAGAGAATCCAAGTCGTCTATTGCAAAGTCTCGTTGCTTCATCTGACACTGATCCTGAAGTGTGTTGGCATCTTCTGTGCTGGTTTGGTGCCAACACACCAGTGATTACGGGTTCTGAATGTTGTCGTCAGAAGCCACGGGTTGAGACGGGTCCTGAACTAAATTGAGCAGGAACCAACATGTGAGGCACGGGTCCTGGACTGAATTTGACTAGAAGCCATCTCTGCCACTTCGTGGAAAGTGACATTATAGCTTTCTTTAATAGTTTTCGGTTAGACTTGATGTATACTCGTAACGCTTTTGATGTTGAAGAATACCCGACAAATGTAGCTTCGAATGCTTTAGGGTCGAACTTTGCACGTTGCTCTCGGTCGTCGCCACAAAGCACTTGCACCCGAAGACTTTAAGGAAAGAGATGTGGGCACTCTATTATTCACAATCTCGTAGGAGTCTTGTTGAACCGTTTGTGAACCACCGTCCTGTTTTGAGTAAAACAAGCGGTATTGACTGCTTCAGTCCATAGAAAGTGTGAAAGTCCCGATTGGATCAGCATTGTACGAGCGGCTTCCACTAGTGTTCGATTTTTCTTTCAACGACCCCATTTTGTTGAGGTGTTTCGGCGGCTGAAAATTGTTGACATTATTCCAAGTTTCTGATAAAACTCACTGAGGTGATTGTTCTTGAACTCAGTGCCGTTGTCTGTTCGAACAACTTGAATAGTCTGTTGCAGCAGATTTTGAGTTGTGTTCACAAAATTGATAATCAAGTCACCAGTCTCATCTTTCGTTCGGAGGAACTTAGTCCACGTGTAGCGAGAATAGTCATCCACAATCACTAGGACATACTTTCTTCCATTGATACTCTGAGTCTGCATCAGACCACAGAGATCCATGTGAATTAGTTCCAATGGTCGGAAGTAGACGCAATTTGCTTGACGTGATGAGATGCTCGCTTCATTTTCTCCTAGATGACATGCCGAACAGTGATGCTCCTTTTGTATTAGTATAGTTGGAAGACCGTGAACCAACTTTTTCGTAGAAAAGCGTTGGAGAGCTTTCATATTCAGATGAGACAGTCGTTGATGCCATAAGCTGTTACTCTGTAAATCAGTCTGAGAAATGAGGCATACAGCTGTCGCGGGCCGCACAGACGTCAGGTTGATCGTGTAAATATTGGATCTCCAAAGTCCTTGAAGGAGTTCTGTGTCCTGACTATCTAAAATTCTGCACCGTCAGCATGGAAGACCACCTGGAAGCCTTTGTCTCAAAATTGGCCTATGCTGAACAAGTTATGGCGGAGGCCTTCGACGTATGGACATCTTTGATGGTCAGACAGATTCTTCAGAATGATATCCCCAAGTCATAGAATCGGTGCTGAATCGTTGTTCCCAATCTGACTTTGCCTTTAGGTCGGTCTTTGTAGTTGCTCAGCAGCTCTTGATTACCATCATGTGTGTGGAGCAACCAGAGTCGAGGTACCACACATGATGGTCTGCAAAACCATTTAGAGAGCTTTAGGTACCCACTTAAACATGGTCCTCTCGGATTAGCAATTTAGTTTTGTGTTCAGATATGACTCCTCATCTATTTTTGGAAGAGTCTTAAAACCCATTGCACTTTTGAAAAAGTGGTTTGGGTTTTGCCTCTATAGGAGACTTGGCCCTTTAGCTTTTGTCGTCCTAGGTGGAGATTAGGACCCATTTGGTTGAACCTTACAGGGAAGGTTAATTTCAGCACGTACAATTGCTTTGGAGGGTTTGACTGGGGAAAAGATCTTTTCTTGTGATAGTCTCCTAAGGTGCTTGGGGGATTTAATTTCTACGGGATACCTTAGGTGAGTACATTCATGTACGGCGCCATAAGCTTTCTTTATGGCTGGATCTTGTTTCCTACGTGTCTTCCTAGTGGCATTTGTTTCAGAATGATTAACTTTTGACGTAGAGCCTATTTCGAAGTTGGTGCTTCTAAAGGTGATCGGCTGAAGTGAATAAGTAGAAGCAACTATCTTAAAAGTGGAAATAGCTCTCTTATTTCTACGACTGTCTTTTATTGTAACAGAAGGAGTAGCATGCTCAGAAACATTTAAATCTAATGGCTCCTTCTTTATCTTAGTGCTAGTACGTCTCTAACACTCTCGCCTTGTTTTAGTGCTGACGCTACGCTCCCTGTAGACGTAGGTAAAGCGAAATTAGTCATAGCACTTTTAACAGAATTATTTTTACAATATTTATCTTTCAAAGGCGATTTTTTCATTTGTTCACGCTTTTTGTAATAGCGTGAGAGGTAGTTTGGGAGGACGGGAAGCCTTGAGATTTTCCATCTCCTTAAAGAACTTTTTCTTTTCAGCTTCGAAATTCTCTCGTTCTTTTTCTAACTTTGCCTGTGACTCCTCTATCTGTTTTATGATAGGGGGTTTGTAGAGAGAATTTTTATAATTAATGGTTTTAACTTCCTCGTGGTGTGTTCGAGAGTCGGGAGGTAGAATTTGAACTAAATTGCAGACAGGTGTTTAGAGTTTCTTTCCTATTTTTGTCCCTTTCATTTAGTTCTTTGTAGTCAAAGGGGATTTCTGGACCATGTGGACCTTGTCTAATGGATGAATCGAAAGTATTTTCAGAAGACGATTCAGTAAAATTTCTAAGAGAGGTTATTCCTAAGCCCATGTGTTTAACATCGTATATTTCTTTCTTTTGTAAAACACACTGGTTAGTGAAACCTATGCCTTTTATAGGATCATAGAACTCTATATCCTTGGGCTTGTTCAAAATATCGTCTGTTCGGATTGTCCCCTACGCGTAACTATATCGTCTAATTTCTTTACTTTGTCATATAGTTTCTTGCGTTCCTCACCTAGGAGAGCATAATTATTTTCCACGGTTAGTTTAGCGGCTTGACAGGCATCGAAATCCTTACTAAGCTCACTAATCTTAGCATTCGATGTTTCTAATTGAGCTTCTAAGTTAGTGATCTTAGAGGTAGCTTCGGTTATCCTACAATTTAAAATGGCTTTCTCGTTGAGATTTCTAACCAAGCAATTGTAGTTATTTGCTAGCATGTCTTCTAATTCCTTAATCTTTTCGCTATGTTGTCCTAGTTGAGGTTGACTAGTCTCTCTAGACTGTAGGCTCTTAGTAAGTTCATCTATTTTTGCACTAGAGCTCCTAAGTTCTTGTTCGAGACTATCTATCTTCTCCTGAGCTCTCTCAAGTTCGTTCTCTACTTCCTTTATACTTTTCTGCTCACGTTTCATGTTAGCATATTGCTTTTGATATGATTCTAACATGGTCAATAATGTGGAAGGTGTGACTACCTCATTTGAAGACGTGGATGCGTTGTCGTCGTCCGTACGAGTGGATGTTTCGGCGTCCATTCGTTGTCGAGAATGGGCCATGAGGGCTAAGTTCTCTTCTTCGGAGCTCGACGTGTCCTCGAGCCATTGGTCCTGTTCGGCCATGAGAGCTACTCCAGCTTCTTCTGTTTTGTCAATTGAAGCTTCCTGGAGTAGTAGTTTGCATCTCTTTTCTTCGGAGAGTGCACTCTCTGGCGAAGTGACCTGCTTTGCCACAGTTAAAGCATTTCTTAGTCTCTTTAGGATTCTTGACCTCGGAACTCTCCGGAGCACGTTCTTTGTTCTTAGAGCTTGTAGTCCGAAGTCTATTAGCTGAGGTTGAAGACTTCTTCTTGAAGTACTTCTTGCTCATCATTTGTCCAATGAGAGCTAATTGTTTTCCAAGGGCTTTCATGTTCGGCTCGATGTCGGAGTCCGATTCATCTTCCGACTCTGATGATGAAGGTGGCCTAATGATCTTTTCCTTTCTTTATCTTGTGCTCCACTTCTCCGAGACTAAGGCAACCGTGTCATCGGTTTGTTTGCCTTCTTCTCTTGGTAATCTCACGGATATCCTCCTCATGCTGAGCGAGATTATCGAACACGGCATGGACATCCAACTCCTCTAGATCTTTATTTTGTCGTATTTGAGTGGATATTTTCTTCCATTCCGTGGGCAGAGAAGATAGAAATCTTATGTTTGTCTCCATGGTTGTCTTCGTTAATCCTATCTTCCTCATTTCATTGAGAAGAGAGAGGTATCGTTGGTAGATCTCGTTTAGACTCTCATCCGGCTTTGCTTTGAATGAGTCGTAAGCAGTGAGAATGTTCGCCTTCTTGGCCTTTATGCCACTTCCGTCCTTTGCATCATCCTATGTAGCTCATCCCACATCCCTTTGGCCAAGGGTATTCATGGCTACTAGATCAGCCTTAGCTCGAGCTCTTTCCTCCAGAGAGTATTCTCTCTAGGTTCCTTTAGTCGCCTAGAAGCTGGAATTGCTGGAGTAGCTGTTTCGTCCCCGGTACATGAACCCAGAACTGTGCCGGTCCCTCTTCAAGGACTTCAGTAGATTTTCCTTTGATCCTTTAGAGCGATGAAATTCAGAAAGGGGCTTCTCCACAGTGTGTATTCGCCTCTTTTGCAAGATCGGCGGACGATTGTCATTTCTGAGTGAGTATGCATCCATGTTTGTATTGTAGTCGAGTTGTTGAAGGATCTTCGTTACTTGTTTTGAAGGTTGAAGATTATGTAATGTGCTTCACAAGTGACAAAATTTGTTAGTAGCGTTTGATTCGAAAATTAGATCGACAATTATTTTCGATTCAATCTTTGAAGTTTGATCGAGATTAATTCCGTCGAGATAGATGTACTGAATACTGTTCTCGTGCGAGAAATTTTGTCAGCGTGATATTTTACGAGCGAGATAAATTGCTCAAAATCATTCGGTCGAGAAAAATTTCTTGATCGTGAATTTATTTCGATCGTAAAGAAACAGTACGTTAGTAAGTTTCTCGACAAGTCAAAATAAATCTGTTGATTAGAAAAATTTTCTCGCGTGTAAATGATTTTCGCCTGGTCAAAGTTAAAAGGTTTGACTGAAAAGTTTTTCGAGTGAAAGTTTTTACGCATGCAAAGTCAAAATAAGTCTCTCTCGAAAAAGTTTTTTGCTGTATAATGCTCGAGAAATATTTCTAACTAAAATCGTTTCTCTGATGACGATTCTAACGCTGACTTCGTATTCTGACCGAGAAAATTCTCGCGCTAAGTTTATCGATCGAGAAACTAATCCGATCGCAAAACTTAGCGAGAAAAATTTGAGCAATCGAGAAAAATTCACAGAATACGATTAACACAAATTCGAGCAAAACAAAGAATCAGATAGTGAAGTTTGAGGTAATTGCTCGCAATCAAGTACTAATCACGCACGAACAAGCAATTAAACACGTTATGAAGCAAAATATATCGAATTTGATCAAAATCAGAACGTGTTCTTCATGTTCTTCGCAAACAGTAACACGCAGAAGCAATTCAATCCTAAAAATTAAAGTTCAAACTGCTATAGAACTGATCGCAATGATGATCTAACACTTAAACAAGCACAGAAACACCAAGTTCAAAGTCAATTAAGCACAGAATTAAGCTATTGGATCGAAAAAGGTTTTCGCGCCAAACCTGTTCTTTGATGAACAGTATCTAGAAAATGATTTTCGATCTAATTCTAACAATTTTCGATTCAAAACAGAACGAATCTGCTCTGATACCAATTGTTAGGTCCTACGATAACTTAACAACTCTACGATCCTAGGCTAGAATTCATAGTAATTCGATCGTTTAGATAATCAATTGATTCGATCGAAAAACTCAAATGAAGAACAAGAGAGAGAATTCGAGTAGAGTGAGAAAGTTACTGTTGTTTCTCTCTCTAGAAATTGAATTGCAAGCCCTTCGGATCAATTCTCTAAACTTTCTCTATTCAGCTCAATTGATTTACATGTATTTATACCAAATAAACTTGGTATAAATATCAAACTAGTCCTAATCTAAGGACTACTATACAAAACGCCCCAAATTACAAGGACAACTAATGAAATCAAGCACAATTACAAATGGTATTCTACAACTACTCTAGGAAGCTTCAACTTACAAAGCAGAAGGAAGTTGGAGTAGCTCTAATGGCTGAACAGGACCTTGGCTAGCGGACAGCTCGGATTCTGACGCCGAAAACCTCGATCTACTATGGCACGCCTCGCGGATGAAAAGGAAGATGGAACTTCCGCGGAGGCGGACGACGACAAAGCATCCACATCAGCTCAAAAGGTAGTAACCACCAACTCTACACATTCTGACCTGTTAGCTGAATTAAATCAAAATTTGCTAACATGGTACTTAGTAGAAACGAGGAATAAAAGTAGAGAAAAAAGCTTCTTAAGTCTAAGGAAACCATAGCTAGTCTCGAAGAAAATTTAGGAGCTCTAGTCTCAAAATAGATGAATTAGTAAGAGACTCCAATCTTATGAGACAATGCACATTCCATTAGAAAAGCATAGGTCGATGGTAAAGGAACAATAAGACAGGCTAGACAATAACCACAAATGTCTACTAAGAAACTTAGATGAGAAGAGCCTTTTCAAAAGTAGACTTGAAGCAGCAACAAATAAGGTCATTAGTCTCGAAGATGAATTAGCTAAGTCAAATTCTAAGGTTAGTGAATTAGGGAAGAGTATAGATGCCTATCAAGCCGAAAAGAGCATCACACTACTTAACTACCACCTTAGACACCGAACAAAAGAAGTTTATACACTAAAATTAAAAGAATTAGAAGATCTTCTTGTAAAAAGGGGACAAACTGATCAGACTATATTCTTGAATCAACCTAAGGATATAGAATTTTTTGACTACAAGTTTGGCTTAGGTTTTGAGAATCCACGTCACTTGAAAAAAGTTGATTGTAAGCATCTTTATGGTGTCTAGTACATGGGTCTGGGACTAGCTGCTCTATGGTTTTTACCAACGCTAGGAATAGATGCGCTAGAAATAGCCAAGAGAAAAGCCAAGACTCGAGTTGAAATCCCCTTCTCCTACAATGAATTGAACCAGAGTTACAAAACTAGGGATATTCCCAAGGATTGGAACTTTGAGTCAATTTTCTTCCAGAAGATCGCTCTAAACTCGAGGAAGCACAAATCATCATTCTGAAAATTCTCTACAAACCTCCTATGGTTAGGAAAGAGAAGGATTAAGAGCTTCACTAGAAAAAGAACGAGAGAATTTTGAATTCGAAAAGAAAACATTCCTAAAAAGGATGGAAAACCTCAAAGCTTCTCCATCTCACAAACCATTTCTCATGCATCCCTAAAAAACACTATTCTGAAAAGCGTGAAGAAAGAAAAGATGTCTTCTCCTAATCCAAATCCCAAGAGTAATATTTCCAAAAATATAATTTCTAATCTTGCCTCTACTACGTCCACAGGGAGCGTAGAGACAGAGCCTAAGGATGTGGCGACACTCACTTTCTAATCATAATTAGTGGCGGATTTCCGCAATGTAAGTCGCGGGAGACCCGTCTAACAAAAACGTTTTCCTACGATATGATAATATTACAACAAAACATAGCCTACATCGTTGTAATTGTACAAAGGCCGAAGCCCCAAAATATATATCATATCGAAACATCCTAACATCGCTCCACAGGTCGTCATCCATGTATAGCCTTGCCCTCAAAAGACCCTGGAGTACCGCCGTCAACCCGCCTTAGCCTTGACGCGCATCAGCGTCGGGCTCGATACCTACAACACATAATACGTGGAATGAGCTTATAAAGCTCAGTAAGTGAAAACCATGCATGCAATGCATGTGACCTAAATAGCGAAGGCATTCACGCCAATGCTATTGACTTCTCTCATCCTTCTCGTTCATCGACTTCATATTGGGCCCCTTCGGCTTTCAATCTTAATATGCACCATATAGAACTCAAACCCCTAAGGGTATAAGAAGTGGCAGTACACACACTGGGAGGCTAAACCCGAGTACTCCATCTGTGCTAAACCCTATGGTGCCTTTCAATCCCAATGCGGTCCACACTGAGAGGCTAATAATGCTTTTCAATCCCAATGCGTTTCCCATTGAAGGCTAACCCGGGCACACAAATTTCGTTTAACCCTAAGGCGCCTTTCCATCCCAATGCGGCCTGACACACGGCGCGTCCTCCACTGGTAGCTTACTACGAGGTCGCCAACACTTGAGGTTCCCTCGGTGCCGCTCATACCCTCGAGTCACATCCTCCAGGTTGCATCTCCCGCTACTGGTATTTACCTGCCTCTCGTGAATCAGGCAGTCGGCCTCGTGAATCGCCTTAATATTTATATTCTTGCCTCTCGTGAATCAGGCAGTCGGCCTCGTGAATCGCCGTAATATTTATATTCCTGCCTCTCGTGAATCAGGCAGTTGGCCTCGTGAATCGCCGTAATATTTATATTCCTTGCTCTCGTGAATCAGGCAGTCGGCCTCGTGACTCGCCGTATATATTTAGGTAGGATAGAAGAGCCGTGACTCATCATTGAGTCGACACAAATGCCTATATCGGCGAATATACATCGCTCACAGGCGATCTTATAATCATGCACGCTATCTTCCTGACTCTTATACTAGTCGTGCGTGCATATGCTCATGCCATGAATATGCGTGTCATGTCATTTATAATGTAATTAAATCACGTAAGAATTCACATAAAATCATAGCAGCACATAGACACGTCATATAAAATCATAAAATCACATAACACATAATTTCATGCACATAAAATTATGTGTTGTAGTTGCGATTTCCACTTACCCTGGTATCCTTAGCTATATTGTACGGTAAATCGCTAACCTTCAAACCCTAAGTATAGAAACAAATTAGGGTTTGTTAGTCTATTTACAATTTCACTAAAGTGGCTTAATTTAACAACCCTAGTTTATTTATGAGTTTCGGAATTTCCTTCAGACATGGTTCTCGAGACTGATTATATAATATTTCGAAGTCGATCTCGACATTATATATATATATATATGAGCTCTTTGAATTCTATTCAAAGATCTCGATAAAGAATAAATCTCGACATGGAATAGATCTCGACATGGTTCACGGGTTTTAGTGTGGAAAGGATCTCGACATGATTCCAAGATGTGTCTTCAAGATTATATACAAAGACCTCGAGTTTCAATTAAACAATACAAATGTCGACATGTGATCTCGAGATTTAAGCATACAGTTTCGACTTGTATTCCGACACAAGATTCAACATGAATCTCGACATAGTGTGTGCAGAGATTTCGAGACATGTTCAATATTCTAAACAAAATTTCGATGTCAATTTCAAAATTAACTCTCGACATTACACATAAGGGTTTTGATATTCACGTTGAAAATAAATCTCGATAAATAATATTAGATCTCGATATGTCAACTTAAGAATTAAATCTCGACGTATGACATGTAAGGATTTCGAGCTTGGCGGTGGAACAATTCTTGACAGAAAAACACAAAATGACTTCGACATTTTCCTGATAAATCTCAACATAGTATATAAAATTTTCGAGACCTGCTTTAATATTGTAACCAAGATGTCGAGCTATATGTTAGGCTTTCACACCGAATGTCGAGAGTACATTGACCTTATAATTGAGACGTCGAGATATTATATGCTTCAAAATCGATATCACAAACGAAATTCAATATCAAATATAAGATAATCTTGTCACGGGCTCGAGATTCTCCTCGACATTTCATATCTTTGTTCCTTTAATCTCGACATCATTCTCATTAATCTAACAGTTTCGAAACTCATAATCTGGAAAAATCTTATCACTATTCGAACATCCTATAAAATAATCTAACTTTGAAATCGATCCTCTTTTCTTTCAAGAACAGTTTGAAGGTTGTATAAACATTATCAAACCCTGAAAATCAAATAATTAGAACCCTACTTTTAAGTAAAACCTAAAATTATGCAACTGTTAAATCGCTAAAGATCTTACCATGTTTTATCATGAATAAAAGCATGAATTTAATATATAAGTTTCTGATAGAGATTCATACCACTCCTAGCTTTTAAAGCAATCTGTTTTCTCTTTCCTCTTCTGCTTCTAAGTTCTCGGAGTTAATGTTAATGCATTTGGGGTTTTCGTCTTTTATTCCTAAAGTTAACGTGTTTGAATTAACAAATGACATCAACATCTATTCGGTCCTTATCATTATTCTATTGTTATGTTAACTTTCTTTTTAGCTCAATTACCTGGACTTATCTCTTCTTTCGAATTCTTCTTAGTCCATGACCTCGAGTTTTTAATATCTCGTCATCCTCTCATTTCGACATTGTACTCATTAGGTAAGCAACTTCCTTTAATATTAGCTTGGTATATAATTTCTCTTCTTACTCGTTTGTTGATTGCGTGTGGAGTAATACAATTGACATTGATAGTTTTCACTTAGTTCTTATCCTAATTTTCATGAGATAACTATTTAATATTGTTGTTTATAAGTTTCCCCCAAAACTTGTATCAACACTAATCAAACATTCTAAGTTAGCATGTTATGTACTAAAAATTCTAATACCACCCAATTTGAAATCATGTTGACACATAAAATCGTAAAACACGTCTCATGCAGTCACATAAGTCATAATTCGTAACACACATAAGAATCATAAATCACATAGCACATAATCATATAGACACATAAGTCATTTAAGATAATAAAGCATGAAAGCGTCGTATCACCCAAAGTCCTAATTTCTTTATTTAATAAATCCAACAAAGTTTCTAATTTCTGCTAATTAAATCGTAAATCCCGTAATTAGATTTTACGGGTATTACAAAGGAGTCAAAGGCGACAGTGTCTAGAATAAAAATAGAGAAGGAACGTGTAGATTTAAATACTTCCGATGTGCGTTTTTCTTCTGTAAAACTAAAAGACACTCGTAGATGTAAAAGAGCCATTTCTTCGCTACAAATAATTGCTTCTACATGCTCTCTTCAGCCTACAACTTTTAGAAGCACCAATTTCTAAAACAAAATGCCAATAGGAATACTCGTAGGAACCAAGATCCAACCATTAAGAAGGCTTATAGTGCTATTCATGCTTGTTCTCACCTAAGGTATCCCGTAAAGATCGAATTCTCAAGCAACTTAAGAGACTATCTAATGAAAAGATCTTTTCCTCGATCAAGCCTACCAAAGTATTTGCCCGTGCTAAATTACTCTTACCTGCCAAGTTCAACCACATGGGTCCTAAATCTCCGCCTAGGAAGACGAAAGCCAAAAATGCCAAGTCTCCTACAAAGGCCAAGCCCAACGCTACTTCTTTTAAAGTAACTTGGGTCGCTAAAGCTCCTATTAGCAATAATTTAGGAACCATACCTAAACCAACACCTAAATCTGTTAATCTGAGAGGACCAATTTCTAAGTGGGTATCTAAAGCTCTCTAAATTTGTGTTTGCAGATTCTTCATGTGTGGTACCTCGACTGGTTGCTCCACACACATGACGGGAAATCAAGAGCTGCGGAGCAACTACAAAGACCGATTCAATCAACGGAAAGGTCAGATTCGAAAACAATGACTCGGCTCCGACTCTTGGCTTCGGAGACATAATTTCTGGAAATCTGACAATAAAGGGTGTCTCGTACGTTGAAGGCCTCCACCATAACTTGTGCAGCATAGGCCAGATCTGCGACAAAGGATTCCAGTGGTCTTTCATACTGACCGGTGTAGAATATTGGACATTCAGGACAAAAACTCCTCAAGGACTTTGGAAATCGAATCTCTACACGATCAACCTGACGTCCGTGCGGACCTCGACACTGTTTGCCCCATGTCCCAGATTACAATTCAGAGGAACAGCCAATGGCATCAACGTATGTCGCATCTCAATCTTCAGGCTCTTCATGGCTTTCAATGAAGAAGTTGGTTCACGGTCTACCAACTATTACACTTCAAAAAGAGCGTCAATGTTCGACGTGTCAACTTGGAAAGATGAAGCGAGCTTCTCATTCTGTCAAGCCAGTAGCCTCTACTTCACGTCCTCTAGAACTCATTCACATGGACCTCTGTGGACCTATGCAAACACAGAGCATCAACGGACGCAAGTATCTGCTGGTTATCGTTGACGATTTCTCTCGCTACACATGGACAACTAAGGATGAGACAGGGGACTTGATTGTAAATTTCATAAACTCTACTCAGAATTTTGCTGCAGCAGACTATCCCCAAGTCATCCGAATGGACAACGGCACTGAGTTCAAGAACAAATACCTCAGTGAGTTTTATCAAAAAGTTGGGATTAGTTAGCATTTCTTCAGCCGCCAAGACTCCTCAAGAGAATGGGGTAATAGAAGGGAAGAACAGAACTTCAGTGGAAGCCGCGCGATTCTTATTCACTCCGGCCTCCCACACTTTCTTTGGGCTGAAGCAGCAAAACCCGCCTGTTTCACTCAAAACAGGACGGTCGTTCACAAGCGCTTCGATAAGACTCCGTACGAGATCATTAACAAGCACGTGCCCAATATTTCCTTCTTCAAGGTCTTCGGGTGCAAGTGCTTTGGGGGAACGTTAGAGAGCAACGAGCAAAGTTCGACCCTAAAGCATCCGAAGCCACTTTCGTCGGGTATTTTTCAACCTCCAAAGCATACCGAGTATACATCAAGACCAACAGAACAATCAGGAAAGCTACAATGTTACTTTTCATGAAGTAGCTGAAATGGCTCCTGCACACCTCAGTTCAAGACCCTTTTTCACTGGTGTGTTGGCACAAAACCAACAGAGAACGACAACAACTCGAGATTCATCGTTAGAGGAAGCTATGAGAATTGCTCTAGAAGACTTGGACTCTCTTTGAGCCAGTCTATCGGCCAGAAACCATCAATACCTATAGTGGATTCCGCACTCGCCGAAGCCGATATATCAAGCTCTTCAATGTCCCCACCTCACCCATTTCAGAATTACCTCAGAATGCTGAAGAACCTACCATGGTTAGTGAAGATGGAACTACCTCACCCCAACTGATCAGCCTGAGTTTGTTGGAATCTCGGTCCACAAATGGTTGATGCATCAACTTCGGCTTACCACATGAGCGAATGTGGACTTGAGCTAATCCAGTTGATCAGATTATCGGTGATCCTTCGAGTGGAGCACGGACAGGTCATCATAGCGGATTATTCAGATGCTTCTTAGCCAAAAAGAGCCAACAAAGTTAGCAGACGCATTCAACGACACGGATTGGGTGATAGCTATGCAAGATGAGAACAACCAATTCGAACGTCTTCACGTGTGTGGACTTTAGTCGGTCCGCATGGGAAAACTATCATCGGGACGAAATGAGTAAGAACAAGAAAAATAGAGACGGAGAAAATAATCAGGAACAAAGCACGCCTCGTCGCTAAAGGTACAACCAACAGGAAGGAATAGACTACAACAAGACGTATGCCCCTGTTGCTTGAATCGAATCCATCAGGCTATTTTTGGCGTATGCCGCCCATAAAGACTTCAAAGACTACCAAAGGCTCTGATACTAATTGTTAGGTCCTCGAATTGTGATAGTGCCGAGGAGAGAGCAGCCTGTAAGCGTTCTTCCTTCGTCACGAACGGGATGGGAGCCTCCGTAGATGGAGGACCAGGACGACTGATGTCGCCTGTCAACAACCTTTGAGTGAACACTATCTCAACAGGTTGGCTCGTAGTTACTTGAGGTTGTGACTGTCCGAGACTGCCATCCAATCCTCGATTCGAATCTTGTAGATTCTCATCTATGGATGTTGGGGCATGTTTTGATTGAACCTCTGCGTATCGGCAGCTTCTAAGATGACCTTGTCGGATACCATTTGACGTGTGGGAGGCCGTCTTATTAGTCAATCTCCTCGTCTGATAGGTGTCTGACGGGGAAGCCATATGAGGAGATGGATCACGTGCTACCTGTGACGACCCTATTTTTCAAATTAAGATTAGTGGCGGATTTCCGCTGCGTAAGCCGCGGAAGGCCCGTCTAATTAAAACTTTTTCCTAAAATAATATATATATATAAAAATTCGTCTACATCGCTATCTCTGTACATGGGTCGAAGCCCCAAAATATCAAAAGAACAAAAAGCGCTAATGCCGCTCCACAGGTCTTCATCCATGTACCGCAACCGCCCTCAAAAGTCCGTGGAGCACCGCCACCAGCCGCCTCAGTCTCGACGCGTATCAGCGTCAGACTCAGTACCTACAACACGTAAACACTGAGCAATTTGCCCAGTAAGTGAATAAAATGCATGTATGCAAGTGTGCACTCAACCCCAATCCCAATATCTCGCAACATGATTTAATGCACACTGTTTCTTTTCCCACAATTCCTATCTCACACAATACAGGGCCCTAGGTTAGGCTCACGCGCGCAATAAATATCATGGGTGGTCACGTGATCACACCCGAATCCAATGTCATGGGTGGTTAAACCCGTATCCGTAAGTCATGAGCGATAACGCCCGTATCCATATATAAATATATATATATATATATATATATCATGGGTGATAACACCCGTAATCCCTTCTGGCAGTGTGCACCTCGAACCGACCACGTCCGAGTAGACAGATCGATCACGTCTGTCTCCGCCAGGAATCCTGTGAGCCCAACCGGTCACAAATATTCTCAATCTACCCCGCGTACCAACATCTCGAATCATCACCGTCTCAATACGGTGGAAATCATCTTTAGCCTGACGTGATATGCACGTGCCATGCATATAATCGCAATAACACATAAAAACATGATTCACATGAAACGTACGTAAAATATAAATCACATAATTTCACGTAAATCACATAATTACATGAAACACATAATTGTGTTTACGTATTGTAGATGGATGATCCACCTACCTGTCCTCCCGATATCGCTAAATAAGAGATTTGGTGTAGTCCCTATATATCGATCCCCTGAATATAATAAATTATCATATCAGTATATTTGCTAAAACTGTATAAGTTTTTAAGTTCCCAAACCTTAATTATAGAAAACCCTAAATTTATGAAAACCTAAGAATAATGAAATTCCTAATAAATAAATAATATTCTTAAATATCGAAAACCCTAGAAATAGCAAAATTCTAAAATACCGAAATTTATTAAATGTCGAAACTTTTACTTATTGAGATCTAAGGTAAATGTCGAAATTCTTACAAAATATCGAGACCTTCTAAAACAAATATAGATGTCGAAACACAACATGATAAGGAATGTCGAGACCTTACAAAAAAAAAAATGTCGAGAGCTTTGTTTGCTAAATCCATCAGGTGTAAATGTCGAAACTTATAGAAATGTCGAGTCTATTAATGCTATTATCGAGATTTTTAAAAGATAAGATCGATATGTGATAATAATGGAAAGATGTCGAGACACTAAGTTGATAAAAGACGAATGTCGTGACTTAACATAATAAAATGTCGAGACCCTCTATGTTTACAAATCTCGAGACCATAAAAATGTCGAGCCTTTCATCATTATCTTCTAACATCTCAAGCTGAGAACGAACTTCTTTAAAATGTCGAGATTATACAAAATGTCGAGATCATTAAATTGAAAGGAAAATGTCGGGACATAATATAACATCGAAATCTATGTCGACATTTTCTCTAAATATACCTCAAGATCTTACATAAAAACTGTAAATTTTCCAGAAAACCCTAAAAAACCGTACAGTGTCAAGATCATTTTTAACAGAACTATACTGAATCCCCAAAGTGATACGTCCTAATTTCCTCATACTGTTAAAATCCCTTAAGCATGATAACTAATATAATTTCTCATTGTTCTTTCCTAACCACGAAATTAATATACAAAATTATCAGAAATAACTCGTTATCCAAGGTTAGGAATTATACCTCCTTAAGGCTTACTTCGACTAATGTTACGTGAGTTTCCTCTCCCCTTCTTAGCTTTCGTTTGAGATTTTTCTTTATTAGGGTTTCTTTTCTTGATTATCTTATACTATCTAAGAGTTTTGATAAGTACCAAACATATATGATGGTACATAAAAGTAACGCAAGTTTCTAATTTTCATTATTGAATGTTTATCCCTAACATTTGGGCCTTGTTTGGGTATTAAACATACCCAACCCAATTAGTTTCTCTTATTACAATATAGTCCAATTTACTTTAATAATCAATATTATAACTTCCTATTTATTTTATTTTTTTTTTTAAATTTTGAACTTAGGTTGAAATTATTGAAATTTATATTCTAGTTTAACAAACTTAAATTTCTCCACAAATTTTCCTAATTCACAAAATAACATATTAATTACAACAAAATCCCGTATTAAAATTTACGGGTATTACATCCTCCCCCCCTTAAAAGAATTTCGTCCCCGAAATTACGCCGACTGGAATAACTCGGGATAACGAACTCTCATATCATCCTCACGCTCCCAAGTGGCTTCCTCAACTGATTGATTTTCGCCACAAAACCTTAACTAACAGAATAGTCTTATTCCGTAGTCGTTTCGATTCGTACAGTACATCAGAATCTCTACAGGCTTCTCTCTTCTTGTACTCAAGTCGGGCTTGAGCTGTTGATAAAGAAGCTCGTTCTGGATCACATGATTTGGGTCCGCGACGTATTTTCGTAATGTCGATACGTGGAACACATCGTGAACTTGCGATAGGGAAGCCGATAATTCTAATTGGTATGCAACTTCACACCGACTCGTCTGATAATCTTGAACGGGCCTATGTATCTTGGACTTAGCTTGCCCTTCTTTCCAAATCGCTTTACTCCTTTCATCGGGGAGATCTTTAGAACACTTGATCGTCTTCGGCGAACTCCAGAGGTCGTCGTCGATGATCTGCATAACTCTTCTGTCGACCTCTGAGCTGTTCGCATTCGTTCTCGATTTCGTCCGGCCTCTGTAGTCTCACGGATCATATCTGGTCCCAGTAATGCCCCGCTCACCTATTTCCCCAGTGAATGGAGATCGGCACTTACGCCCGTACAATGCCTCGTACGGTGCCATCCCGATCGTAGCATGGAAGCTATTATTGTAAGAAAATTCGATCAGCGGCAAATATTTGCTCCAATTTCCCTTGAAGTCTAGCACGCACGCTCGTAACATGTCCTCAAGGGTTTGGATCGTCCGTTCAGACTGCCCGTCGGTCTGGGGATGATATGCAGTACTGAACGAGAGCTTAGTACCCATCGCTTTTTGTAAGCTTTGCCAGAAGTTGGATAGAATCTCGAATCTCGATCCGAGACAATAGAGATTGGAATTCCATGGAGTCGAACAATTTCCTGAATATACAATTCAGCGTAGCGTTCCATGGAAAAAGTAGAACTGATTGGAATGAATGGGCTGATTTTGTTAGGCGATCAACAATCACCCAGATGGCATCGTGGCCTTTTCGTCGTTTTAGGCAAAACCAACGACGAAGTCCATCGTGATATGGTCTCATTTCCCATTCAGGAATAGGTAAAGGCTGCAGAGTTCCAGCTGGTCGCTGGTGTTCCGCTTTGATCAACTGGCACGTCATACATCTGCTTACGAACGTGGCGATGTCTTCTTCATTCCCGGCCACCATCATCCGCAAATCTTGGTACATCTTTGTAGCTCCCGGATGTACAGGTATGTTGTTGCGTGGGCTTCTGTCATTATCGTTCGTCGTAACTCCTCGTCGTTGGGCACGTATAGCCGATTCTTGTATAATAAGGTTCCATCTGCCCGGATTTCGGAGTCTTCGGGTAGTGTATCCTTCGCCTTTAGATAGAATTCATCATCTTCTTGTGCTCTATGAATTCGTTCTAGCAACGTCGGCTGAAGAGTCAACGCTGCTAGTTTCGTTTCGACTTCGCCCAAATTGACTATTTTTACTCCAAGCCTGTGCAATTCTGTACTCATCGCCTTTCGACTAAGCGCGTCTGCGACTACGTTCGCTTTGCCCGGATGATAATTAATACGCAGTCGTAGTCTTTTACAAGTTCCAGCCATCGTCGTTGTCTCATATTCCAGCTCTTTCTGGGTGAAGAAATATTTCAGACTCTTATGGTCTGTAAAGATTTCGCACCTTTCTCCGTAAGGTAGTGTCTCCAAATCTTTAAGGCGAAGACGACTGCTGCAAGTTCTAAGTCATGGGTTGGGTAGTTCTTTTCGTATTCTTTTAGTTGCCGTGAAGCATAAGCGATCACCTTCCCATTTTGCATCAGCACGCATCCCAATCCGTTTTTCGAGGCATCACTATAGACTGAGAATCCTCCCGTTCCCGGTGGTATTGTTAGAATGGGAGCAGAAGTGAGTCGCTTCTTTAATTCCTGAAAGCTTTGTTCACAAGCTTCGGACCACTTGAAAGGCACGTTCTTTCTGGTCAAGTTCGTCAGTGTCGAGGCGATGCTAGAGAAGTCAGCTATAAACTTGCGGTAGTATCCCCATCCTAGGAAACTTCGACCTCGGTCGGAGTAGTTGGTCGTGGAATTGTTCACGCCTCAATCTTACTCGGGTCCACGGAGATTCCACTCCCGGAAATCACGTGTCCCAAGAAGGCTACTTGCTCAAGCCAAAATTCGCATTTCTTGAATTTGGCGTAAAGTTGTTTCTCCGTCGCAGGATTCCTAAGACGATTCGTAAATGATTCTCGTGTTCCTCCTTCGTCTTAGAATAGATCAGGATATCGTCAATAAAGACAATTACGAAACGGTCGAGATAGTTCTTAAAGACTCGATTCATCAAGTCCATAAAAGCAGCTGGAGCATTTGTCAGTCCAAAAGGCATGACCAGAAACTCGTAATGGCCGTACCTTGTACTGAATGCGGTTTTAGGAACATCTACCTCCCTGATCTTCAACTGATGGTATCCCGAACGGAGGTCAATTTTCGAGAATACCGTAGCACCCTGTAGTTGGTCGAACAGATCATCGATCCTCGGCAACGGATATTTGTTCTTGATCGTGATCTTATTCAGCTCCTATAGTCGATGCATAGTCGCATCGACCCGTCTTTCTTTCGCACGAATAAAACCGGCGCTCCCCCATGGTGAAAAACTGGGTTGAATAACCCCTTCTGCACGTCCTCCAGCTGTTTCCTTCAATTCCTTCAGTTCATTCGGCGCTAGGCGATAAGGAGCTTTAGAAATTGGGGCGGACCCCGGCATCAGATCTATCGTAAACTGTATTTCTCGATCAGGGGGTAATCCCGGGAGATCGTCGGGAAATACATCAATATACTCATTGACTATCGGTACGTCCTTCAGTTCTGGCTGAGGTAACTCCTCTGCCTTCATCGCATATACGAGATAAGACTCACAACCGGATCTCAAGAGTTGTTGAGCCTTCAACGCAGAGATTTGCGGAATACGATTTAAAATAGTTTTTTCCCCCGAAAAAGTGAACACCTCTTCTTCGGGCAGTTGAAATTTTACGACCTTCTTGTTACAATCTATGATGGCTCCATATTTCGAAAGCCAATCCATCCCAAAAATAACATCATAGTTGTTCATTGGGATCACAATCAGGTCGACGCTCAGATCTCTACCCTCAATGTTAACGGAGCATCCTTCCAGTACTTGGTTAGTGCGCGTTATCACCGTGTGGTAAAGTAACTATGTAATTGCATTCAGATAAAGTAGGAGAGATTCCCACCTTTCCACATACTTGGCCGACACGAACGAATGTGTGGCCCCAGAGTCAATTAACACAGAAGTGGGCACATTATAGATAGTCAACGTACCCGTTACTACAGAAGGATTTGCTTCGGCCTCCTCATTAATCAGAGTAAAAACTCGTGCTGGCACTGGAGGGGGTCGAATCAATGGTTGATTCGGGACTTGAGGCACATTCACATGGCACGTCCTGGCGTAGTGTCCAACCTTTCCGCATCGAAAACACTGTGGAGTACGACATACGCCAAACTGATAGCGTCCACATTGTTGACACTGTGGTGGTGTGGTATTCGGAGGTCGGTTTGGAATATTACTGATCCCTGATTTGGCCTTGGTCGCCAATTCTGTTGACTCTGTTGATTCCCGCGATAATTTGGTCCCTTGCCAAAAAATTGGCGTTTCTGGTTCCCTCCTCCTTGTTGTCCTTCTGTTCTCCGCTTAGCATCCTGCGCCTTTGTAACCTCTGCTCTCCGCCTCTGCTCTGCTAGGATTGCTCGTTCAGCGATACGGGCATAAGTTTTCCCTTCCGTATCGTACATGCTTACGCTCCGAAAAATCTCAGGTTTGAGACCCTCCAAGAAACGTTCTATTTTCAGCTCGTCGTAGCCACGATATGTGGCGCAAACCTAGACAACTGCTCGAACTTACGGATATAGTCTGCTACAGACATCCCTCCTTGCTTCAGATTGATGAATTCGTTCAGCTTCTGCGCCCGATCCGGCGCCGTGAAATACTTTCCTCGGAAGAGTGTTTTGACCTCTCCCAGGTCATCACAATGGGATCCTCGAGCACCTGAATGGTATCCCACCAGTAGCCCGCGTTCCCCTCGTAACATAAAGGTGGCACACGTCACCTTTTCATATCAGGCAGATGGCTAACACGGAACATATTTTCTATTGTTCTGAGCCAATCCTCCACAAAGGTAGGATCGACTGCCTCCTCGAACGAAGGGGGGTTTAACCTTCGGAACCTATCCCCGACAGCTTCTACACGTTCTATCCCCGGGGATACATGACGTTCCGAGGAACCTTGACGGTGAATGAGGTCATTAATCTGATCGGACTGCCGCCGAATCAGATCAGTTAACTGATGGATGGTAGAGAGCGGTCCTCATTCGGTGGGGATTCGGAACCCGCCCTACGACTAGTTTCACCCGCCTCTCTACGTGTCCTTGGCATTTTCAACTTTAGTTCTACAGTCAGTCATAGACAGTACATGTATCAAATAACACGTATCACATAATCAATCTTTAACTTACAGGCCAGGCTGGTTCTCCAGGCTTTTGAGCGGCAGTACATGGACTGTGTTCAGAATCAAAAGCCGAGCTCTGATACCACCTGTGACGACCCTATTTTTCAAATTAAGATTAGTGGCGGATTTCCGCTGCGTAAGCCGCGGAAGGCACCGTCTAATTAAAACTTTTTTCCCAAATAATATATATAATATAAAATAAAAAATTCGTCTACATCGCTATCTCTGTACATGGGCCGAAGCCCCAAAACATCAAAAGAACAAAAAGCGCTAATGCCGCTCCACAGGTCTTCATCCATGTACCGCACCGCCCTCAAAAGTCCGTGGAGCACCGCCACCAGCCGCCTCATCTCGACTCGTATCAGCGTCAGACTCAGTACCTACAACACGTAAACACTGAGCAATTTGCCCAGTAAGTGAATAAAAAGCATGTATGCAAGTGTGCACTCAACCCCAATCCCAATATCTCGCAACATGATTTATGCACAACTCTTTCTTTTCCCACAATTCCTATCTCACACAATACAAGGCCCTAGGTTAGGCTCACGCGCGCAATAAATATCATGGGTGGTCACGTGATCACACCCGAATCCAATGTCATGGGTGGTTAAACCCGTATCCGTAAGTCATGAGCGATAACGCTCGTATCCATATATATATATATATCATGGGTGATAACACCCGTATCCCTTCTGGCAGTGTGCACCTCGAACCGACCACGTCCGAGTAGACAGATCGATCACGTCTGTCTCCGCCAGGAATCCTGTGAGCCCCACCAGTCACAAATATTCTCAATCTACCCCGCGTACCAACATCTCGAATCATCACCGTCTCAATACGGTGGAAATCATCTTTTAGCGTGACGTGATATGCACGTGCCATGCATATAATCGCAATAACACATAAAACGTGATTCACATGAAACGTACGTAAAACATATAAATCACATAATTTCACGTAAATCACATAATTACATGAAAACACATAATTGTGTTTACGTATTGTAGATGGATGATCCACCTACCTGTCCTCCCGATATCGCTAAATAAGAGATTTGGTGTAGTCCCTATATATCGATCCTCTGAATATAATAAATATTATCATATCAGTATATTTGCTAAACTGTATAAGTTTTTAAGTTCCCAAACCCTTAATTATAGAAAACCCTAAAATTTATGAAACCTAAGAATAATGAAATTCCTAATAAATAAATAATATTCTTAAAATATCGAAAACCCTAGAAATAGCAAAATTCTAAAATACCGAAATTTATTAAATGTCGAAACTTTTACTTATTGAGATCTAAGGTAAATGTCGAAATTCTTACAAAATATCGAGACCTTCTAAAACAAATATAGATGTCGAAACACAACATGATAAGGAATGTCGAGACCTTACAAAAAAAAAAATGTCGAGAGCTTTGCTTGCTAAATCCATCAGGTGTAAATGTCGAAACTTATAGAAATGTCGAGTCTATTAATGCTATTATCGAGATTTTTAAAAGATAAGATCGATATGTGATAATAATGGAAAGATGTCGAGACACAAAGTTGATAAAAGACGAATGTCGTGACTTAACATAATAAAGAAATTTCGAGACCCTCTATGTTTACAAATCTCGAGACCATAAAAATGTTGAGCCTTTCATCATATCTTCTAACATCTCAAGCTGAGAACGAACTTCTTTAAAATGTCGAGATTATAACAAAATGTCGAGATCATTAAATTGAAGAAAATGTCGGGACATAATATAACTCGAAATCTATGTCGACATTTCTCTAAATATACCTCAAGATCTTACATTAAAACTGTAAATTTTCCAAAAAACCCTAAAACCGTACAGTGTCAAGATCATTTTTAACAGAACTATACTGAATCCCCAAAGTGATACGTCCTAATTTCCTCATACTGTTAAAATCCCTTAAGCATGATAACTAATATAATTTCTCATTGTCTTTCCTAACCACGAAATTAATATACAAAATTATCAGAAATAACTCGTTATCCAAGGTTAGGAATTATACCTCCTTAAGGCTTACTTCGACTAATGTTACGTGAGTTTCCTCTCCCCTTCTTAGCTTTCGTTTAAGACGTTTTCTTTTATTAGGGTTTCTTTTCTTGATTATCTTATACTATCTAAGAGTTTAGATAAGTACCAATTAGTTCTCTTATTACAATATAGTCCAATTTACTTTAATCCAATATTATAACTTCCTATTTATTTTTATTTTTTTATTTTTAAATTTTGAACTTAGGTCGAAATTATTGAAATTTATATTCTAGTTAAACAACTTAAATTTCTTCTCCACAATTTTCCTAATTCACAAAATAACATAATTAATTACAACAAAATCCCGTATTAAAATTTACGGGTATTACACTACCTCTTCATGGGCTTGGGCTGTCGATTTAGGCTCTTCGGGTTGAATTTGAGGTCAGAGCCTCGGTCTTAGCCGTTGTAGCCTGTGGTGGTGGGCTGTGCCTCGTTTCTTTCTGCCTCGGGCTGTGGTTCCTATTGAAGGATCTCCTCAATTAACCCTTGAACACGCCTACAATAATGGGCACTTCAGCTCCTACTGCTTCGCTGGATCCTCGACTTCTAACTCTTGAGCTACTTCGTCGATCAACGTAGCTTCAAGGTCTTGCAGAAGTCTCTACTTCTAGATCCTAGGCCACTATATCAATCAATGTGTCCTCAGGGCTAGGTTGGTGTTGTTGTTGGGGAGCTCACATTGAAGCCTGTCGGGGGCCCTCGAATCATTTTGCTCCGTGAGATGGTTTTCCCGACAGTAGAGGCGATAAACATCTTCCGTGGGGTCGGCAAGAAGTAGCAACTCGAATGGGATCGGCATTGATGGCTGATCCAGATCTGTGAGCCTAGGGTGGTGAAAAGAATTTGAGTCGTGGTGGTTGATAATTTCCTCCTGGAGGCAGGCGAGGAATAGTCCTCGTGAAGCTCCATAGGTGGGAAATGATAACATTGAACCACCTTGCATAAGGAACATATTCGATCGCTTATTCTCCTTTTGTCTGATCTGTTCCGCAAGGTCATTCCAGATCAGCTGAGTGAAGTCATAGTTTCGGAGAAAGGAATGCCGTGGAAGATCCGAAGTATATTCCCGTTGCCCTTGTCAAAACCGGCATGCTTTGGTGAGAGGCACTTATTTACAATCACAACAGGGTCTTCCATGGGTGAGGGATGCCGTTGCTCTGAACTTGGGCAAGCTTGGTGAGCGGCGGATGATATCCCATTTGTAGGAAGTCATGTACCACTTCAGCATCCGTTGGCAGAGGGTCGTAATTTTGGCTGAACGGGGAGCTCTAGGACAAGGCCAAAATCGTTCTGTCGAAGTTGATGTCTTGTCCCAAGAACCGTCGTGAATTGGTAAGCACCATCAATTACGTGGCTCCTTATTCGTCCCCAAAAACTATTGGAGATAGACCATGGGCACCGATGCCGTCACGGTAAGTGAGTGCCAAAGGGGGTGGCCTTGAAGATCGACACCATAATCTCGTCAGGACATCTGAAAGTGGTCAGGTCGAGCTGAAAATTTTGTGTCATGAACTTGAGAAATAGGTTGTGATCATAGATGTGGTCATAAGCTAGAAAGTTAGCCATCTGAAAAACAATTTTGTAAAGCAAAACATTAGTTCAAAAATTAAATTGAGTCGCAAATTTATTTTATCAAATCATAATGATCTATCATTTCATACATGTTTGATAAATTTGTAATTGAATATGTAATTTGCACATAGGTCACACGAGAGTGAAACTAATTAATTGGTACTTATTAATGAATTTTCGAAAGTTGAAGATAGAGTCTATAAAGTTTTCGTTCGAAAATTATTCTAAGTGTTGAATTGTAAAACTAAGCACTGTTCACCTCCGTTCTATTTATCGCTCGAGAATCGAATCCTCAATTTAATTTCCTAAGTGCGAAATTAACACAATAACAACCTCCATCCTATTTTGCGATCGAAAATTTTATTTGCTAAGGTCAGCTACAGTGAAAATGACTTAGAGAAATATTTTCTAAGTGTTTTGAACTTAAGGCGTCGTACTGTAGCCGACAAATTTTGCTCGAGAAAATTTTTTGTGTAAATTTATGATCGAGAAATTTGAATTCTGCATAAATATACAATCGAGTATTTTTTGCGCTTGAATAAAATTTTTCGTCGTGAAATTTATCGAGCGAGAAAGTATTCGATTTTAAAATTGATTTTCGCTGTGAAATTTTACGATCGAGAAATTGACAACGAGAAACTAAGTTATCGCCGAGAAAATTTTCGATCGATCAAAATCATCGCTACGTATTTTTACGATCGAGAAATTCTATCGTCGGAAAATTAATTTTGTCGCCACTAAAACTTACGACCGAAAAATTGAGATCTGAAGTACTGTTTAGATGGTTAGTTTTGCGCTCGAAACTTAATTCCGTCTATGTTATCTCTTCTTCCACTCATAATATCTCGCTCGCATAAAATCAAAATTAGATTTCTCGATGGTAAGTAAGTTTTCGATCTTTGTCATCTATCTTGTAGAGTACTGATTTTAAATTGTGCTTTGATTACATTAGTTGTTCTTGTTGTTAGGTCCGACGATTAACAACTCTACGATCCTAGGCTAGAATTCATAGTAATCGATCGTTTAGATATGCAATTGAATTCGATCGAAAAACTCAAATGAAGAACAATAGAGAGAATTCGAGTAGAGTATCTTTTCCTCACCAATTTTTTTGATACAAAAAAAACCTAGTCTTCCTTAATGGAACTTTTCTACTCCTTTTGGGGTTTCTTTCTTTCCTTTATGGGGTTTGTTCTCTTATTAGAGCTCGTGAATCTTTTGTTAAGAGTTTTTCGTTCCCACTTGAGAAGCACATTTGGGTTTCGGTTCGAGAATTTCGTATATTTGACTAAAGAGGTATTTCGTCATATCAAAGGCGGAATTATTCTCGAGTTCACGCTCATCTTCAGTGTCTAAAAGATTGTAATCTAATATTTGTTTCTATTAGCCACCATTTGCGTGGAGTTTTAAATTCAATTGTCGTAGAGTTCATAGTTTTATTAGTTTGGTTGAATAGTTTTATGTATTCGATATTTGCTCATTGTTGTTTGTTAGGTAAGCCTTTGTCTTTACAGGTTTGTTCTTTGTCACCGGAAAGACCTTTCGGGTTTTCTAGCCCACGTACTTATCTTTTGATTAAGGATAAAGCAAGCTATTGTTAAAAAAAAAAAGTAATGTAAGAAAAAAAAAGAAAAAAATGAAAGGAAGGTAACATCTCAACTTAATCTCTTTTATATCTCAATTGATTTCTTTTTCATCTAGTTTTTGTACGTGAATTTTTCTATTAAATTTGTACCAACGATCTCTTGATTTTCGCACTTATACAATGTTGAATGACAGTTGCACAGTAAATTTATTGAAATCGACCTAAATTTGAGAAAGAATTATATCGTAAATTTACATGAATATTCCGAAATATTTGTGTGGTGATGCAATTTTAACTGCACATATTGGATAAATAGGATGCCTACTCGAGTCTTAAAACATATTACCCCAACATAATGTTGGAAAAATTCTTTCCAAATCTCGAATCAATTCAGATTTACCGCTTAAAAATATTTGGTTGCATTGCTTATGTGCATATACCAGAGAGGTCCAGGTCAAAATTAGATCCAAGGGCAGAAAAAGTGCGTTTTTTTGTGTTACGCTGCAAATCGCAAAGGCTATAAATTTTTTAATCCCATTACTAAACGTATTTTTATAACAGTCGACGCCACTTTCATGGAAACAACACCATACTTTAAAAAAATTTAATTCAGGGGGAGAATTTACAGGAATCAAATTTTTAACATCTGAGCCTCTTCCAACTACCAACCTCTCGAATAAAAAAACATGGATATCCTCGAACCTCGAGTTTATTCTAGAAGGAACGTTCAAAAAATAGCAGGAGACGACCTAACCATTCCAACACAAGCTCAATCCGAACTCCCGGGCAATGGAACTGGAGATACTTCAGGTACCTTTTTCTCTCCTAACTCTATTCCTCTACCTATTATCCCTAAACCTTACAATAGCAGTCCTGAAAGTCCAACCTACAAAAAGGGGATAATGATCTCCCTATTGCCTTGCGAAAAGTACTAGAACCTGAACCAAATATCCCATAGCCAGATATATAACCTATGGTCATCTATCCGAAACGCATAAGGCATTTACTACTAATATTTCAAACATGTTGTGCCTAGAAACATTCAAGAAGCACTAGCAGACCGGGATTGGGTTTAGCAGTGTTTGAAGAAATGAATGCCTTGAAGAAAAATGATACTTGGGAATTTGTCGCAACACCTAAGAATTCGTCATCAACTTGTCCCATCATCTCTAACTTCAAAATCTTAATACTTATCTAAGACATATATTCCCTATGTATAGATAGATCTCGAGACATAATAATCAGAAGGATTTCGAGGTAGGTATAATAGACAGATTTCATGATATACAATGAAAAGATCTCGAGATACTTAGTAGAATGATTTCGAGATGTTTTACCGAGAGGTTTTGAGATTTAATACAGTTAGAACTCGAGATATAATAGTATAATAACTAGAAAAGATTTCGAGATATATAGTAAAAAGACTTCGAGATGTATAATAAAATTAGTTCTCTTATTACAATATAGTCCAATTAGTTCTCTTATTACAATATAGTCCAATTTACTTTAATCCAATATTATAACTTCCTATTTATTTTTATTTTTTTATTTTTAAATTTTGAACTTAGGTCGAAATTATTGAAATTTATATCTAGTTTAAACAACTTAAATTTCTCCACAAATTTCCTAATTCCACAAAATACATAATTAATTACAACAAATCCCGTATTAAAATTTACGGGTATTACACTACCTCTTCATGGGCTTGGGCTGTCGATTAGGCTCTTCGGGTTGAATAGTTGAGGTCAGAGCCTCGGTCTTAGCCGTTGTAGCCTGTGGTGGTGGGCTGTGCCTCGTTTCTGCTTCTGCCTCGGGCTGTGGTTCCTATTGAAGGATCTCCTCAATTAACCCTTGGAACACGCCTACAATAATGGGCACTTCAGCTCCTACTGCTTCGACTGGATCCTCGACTTCTAACTCTTGAGCTACTTCGTCGATCAACGTAGCTTCAAGGTCTTGCAGAAGTCTCTACTTCTAGATCCTAGGCCACTATCAATCAATGTGTCCTCAGGGCTAGGTTGGTGTTGTTGTTGGGGAGCTCACATGAAGCCTGTCGGGGGCCCTCGAATCATTTGCTCCGTGAGATGTTTTTCCCGACAGTAGAGGCGATAAACATCTTCCGTGGGGTCGGCAAGAAGTAGCAACTCGAATGGGATCGGCATTGATGGCTGATCCAGATCTGTGAGCCTAGGGTGGGAAAGAATTTGAGTCGTGGTGGTTGATAATTTCCTCCTGGAGGCAGGCGAGGAATAGTCTCGTGAAGCTCCATGAGGTGGGAAATGATGACATTGAACCACCTTGCATAAGGAACATATTCGATCGCTTATTCTCCTTTGTCTGATCTGTTCCGCAAGGTTCATTCCAGATCAGCTGAGTGAAGTCAGAGTTCGGAGAAAGGAATGCCGTGGAAGATCCGAAGTATATTCCCGTTGCCCTTGTCAAAACCGGCATGCTTTGGTGAGAGGCACTTATTTACAATCACAAACAGGGTCTTCCATGGGTGAGGGATGCCGTTGCTCTGAACTTGGGCAAGCTTGGTGAGCGGCGGATGATATCCCATTTGTAGGAAGTCATGTACCACTTCAGCATCCGTTGGCAGAGGGTCGTAATTTTGGCTGAACGGGGAGCTCTAGGACAAGGCCAAATCGTTCTTGTCGAAGTTGATGTCTTGTCCCAAGAACCGTCGTGAATTGGTAAGCCCATCAATTACGTGGCTCCTTATTCGTCCCCAAAACTATTGGAGATAGACCATGGGCACCGATGCCGTCACGGTAAGTGAGTGCCAAAGGGGGTGGCCTTGAAGGATCGACACCATAATCTCGTCAGGACATCTGAAAGTGGTCAGGTCGAGCTGAAAATTTGTGTCATGAACCTTGAGAAATAGGTTGTGATCATAGATGTGGTCATAAGCTAGAAAGTTAGCCATCTGAAAAACAATTTTGTAAAGCAAAACATTAGTTCAAAAATTAAATTGAGTCGCAAATTTATTTTATCAAATCATAATGATCTATCATTTCATACATGTTTGATAAATTTGTAATTGAATATGTAATTTGCACATAGGTCACACGAGAGTGAACTAATTAATTGGTACTTATTAATGAAATTTTCGAAAGTTGAAGATAGAGTCTATAAAGTTTCGTTCGAAAATTATTCTAAGTGTTGAATTGTAAAACTAAGCACTGTTCACTCCCGTCTATTTATCGCTCGAGAATCGAAATCCTCAATTTAATTTCCTAAGTGCGAAATTAACACAATAACAACCTCCATCCTATTTTGCGATCGAAAATTTTATTTGCTAAGGTCAGCTACAGTGAAATGACTTAGAGAAATATTTTCTAAGTGTTTTGAACTTAAGGCGTCGTACTGTAGCCGACAAATTTTGCTCGAGAAAATTTTTTGTGTAAATTTATGATCGAGAAATTTGAATTCTGCATAATATACAATCGAGTATTTTTGCGCTTGAATAAAATTTTTCGTCGTGAAATTTATCGAGCGAGAAAGTATTTCGATTTTAAAATTGATTTTCGCTGTGAAATTTTACGATCGAGAATTGACAACGAGAAACTAAGTTAATCGCCGAGAAAATTTTCGATCGATCAAAATCATCGCTACGTATTTTTACGATCGAGAAATTCTATCGTCGGAAAATTAATTTTGTCGCCACTAAAACTTACGACCGAAAAAAATTGAGATCTGAAGTACTGTTTAGATGGTTAGTTTTGCGCTCGAAACTTAATTCCGTCTATGTTATCTCTTCTTCCACTCATTAATATCTCGCTCGCATAAATCAAAATTAGATTTCTCGATGGTAAGTAAGTTTTCGATCTTTGTCATCTATCTTGTAGAGTACTGATTTTAAATTGTGCTTTGATTACATTAGTTGTTCTTGTTGTTAGGTCCGACGATTAACAACTCTACGATCCTAGGCTAGAATTCATAGTAATTCGATCGTTTAGATATGCAATTGAATTCGATCGAAAAACTCAAATGAAGAACAATAGAGAGAATTCGAGTAGAGTATCTTTTCCTCACCAATTTTTTTGATACAAAAAAACCTAGTCTTCTTATAATTTTCTTTTTTTTCTTTTTCTCCCTTTTGGGGTCTTCTTTCCCGTTAATGGGGTGTTTGTTCTCTCTATTAGAGCTCGTGAATCTTTTGTTAAAGAGTTTTTCGTTCCCACTTGAGAAGCACATTTGGGTTTCGGTTCGGAATTTCGTATATTTGACTAAAGAGGTATTTCGTCATATCAAAGGCGGAATATTCTCGAGTTCACGCTCATCTTCAGTGTCTAAAAGATTGTAATCTAATATTTGTTTCTATTAGCCACCATTTGCGTGGAGTTTTAAATTCAATTGTCGTAGAGTTCATAGTTTTTTTAGTTTGGTTGAATAGTTTTTATGTATTCGATATTTTTCTCATTGTTGTTTGTTAGGTAAGCCTTTGTCTTTACAGGTTGTTCTTTGTCACCGGAAAGACCTTTCGGGTTTTCTAATCTAGCCCACGTACTTATCTTTTGATTAAGGATAAAGCAAGCTATTGTTAAAAAAAAAAAGTAATGTAAGAAAAAAAAAGAAAAAAATGAAAGGAGGGTAACATCTCAACTTAATCTCTTTTATATCTCAATTGATTTCTTTTTTCATCTAGTTTTGTACGTGAATTTTTCTATTAAAATTTGTACCACGATCTCTGATTTGATTTTCGCACTTATACAATGTTGAATGACAGTTGCACAGTAAATTTATTTGAAATCGACCTAAATTTGAGAAAGAATTATATCGTAAATTTCATGAATATTCCGAAATATTGTGTGGTGATGCAATTTTAACTAACTGCACATATTGGATAAATAGGATGCCTACTCGAGTCTTAAAACATATTACCCCAACATAATGTTTGGAAAAATTCTTTCCAAAATCTCGAATCAATTCAGATTTACCGCTTAAAAATATTTGGTTGCATTGCTTATGTGCATATACCAGAGAGGTCCAGGTCAAAATTAGATCCAAGGGCAGAAAAGTGCGTTTTTTTTTGGGTTACGCTGCAAATCGCAAAGGCTATAAATTTTTTAATCCCATTACTAAACGTATTTTTATAACAGTCGACGCCACTTTCATGGAAACAAACACCATACTTTACAAAAAATTTAATTCAGGGGAGAATTTACAGAATCAAATTTTTAACATCTGAGCCTCTTCCAACTACCAACCTCTCGAATAAAAAAACATGGATATCCTCGAACCTCGAGTTTATTCTAGAAGGAACGTTCAAAAAATAGCAGGAGACGACCTAACCATTCAACACAAGCTCAATCCGAACTCCCGGGCAATGGAACTGGAGATACTTCAGGTACCTTTTTCTCTCCTAACTCTATTCCTCTACCTATTATCCCTAAACCTTACAATAGCAGTCCTGAAAGTCCAACCTACAAAAAGGGGATAATGATCTCCCTATTGCCTTGCGAAAAGGTACTAGAACCTGAACCAAATATCCCATAGCAGATATATAACCTATGGTCATCTATCCGAAACGCATAAGGCATTTACTACTAATTTTCAAACATGTTGTGCCTAGAAACATCAAGAAGCACTAGCAGACCGGGATTGGGGTTTAGCATGTTTGAAGAAATGAATGCCTTGAAGAAAAATGATACTTGGGAATTTGTCGCAACACCTAAGAATTCGTCATCAACTTGTCCCATCATCTCTAACTTCAAAATCTTAATACTTATCTAAGACATATATTCCCTATGTATAGATAGATCTCGAGACATAATAATCAGAAGGATTTCGAGGTAGGTATAATAGACAGATTTCATGATATACAATGAAAGATCTCGAGATACTTAGTAGAATGATTTCGAGATGTTTTACCGAGAGGTTTTGAGATTTAATACAGTTAGAACTCGAGATATAATAGTATATAATAGAAGATTTCGAGATATATAGTAAAAAGACTTCGAGATGTATAATAAAATTAGTTTCTCTTATTACAATATAGTCCAATTAGTTCTCTTATTACAATATAGTCCAATTTACTTTAATCCAATATTATAACTTCCTATTTATTTTTATTTTTTTATTTTTAAATTTTGAACTTAGGTCGAAATTATTGAAATTATATTCTAGTTAAACAACTTAAATTTCTCCACAAATTTTCCTAATTCACAAAATAACATAATTAATTACAAAAAATCCCGTATTAAAATTTACGGGTATTACACTACCTCTTCATGGGCTTGGGCTGTCGATTTAGGCTCTTCGGGTTGAATAGTTGAGGTCAGAGCCTCGGTCTTAGCCGTTGTAGCCTGTGGTGGTGGGCTGTGCCTCGTTTCTCTCCTTCTCGCCTCGGGCTGTGGTTCCTATTGAAGGATCTCCTCAATTAACCCTTGGAACACGCCTACAATAATGGGCACTTCAGCTCCTACTGCTTCGACTGGATCCTCGACTTCTAACTCTTGAGCTACTTCGTCGATCAACGTAGCTTCAAGGTCTTGCAGAAGTCTCTACTTCTAGATCCTAGGCCACTATATCATCAATGTGTCCTCAGGGCTAGGTTGGTGTTGTTTTGTTGGGAGCTCACATTGAAGCCTGTCGGGGGGCCCTCGAATCATTTGCTCCGTGATGGTTTTTCCGACAGTAGAGGCGATAAACATCTTCCGTGGGGTCGGCAAAAGTAGCAACTCGAATGGGATCGGCATTGATGGCTGATCCAGATCTGTGAGCCTAGGGTGGTGAAAGAATTTGAGTCGTGGTGGTTGATAATTTCCTCCGGAGGCAGGCGAGGAATAGTCTCGTGAAGCTCCATGAGGTGGGAAATGATGACATTGAACCACCTTGCATAAGGAACATATTCGATCGCTTATTCTCCTTTTGTCTGATCTGTTCCGCAAGGTCATTCCAGATCAGCTGAGTGAAGTCATAGTTTCGGGAGAAAAGGAATGCCGTGGAAGATCCGAAGTATATTCCCGTTGCCCTTGTCAAAACCGGCATGCTTGGTGAGAGGCACTTATTTACAATCACAAACAGGGTCTTCCATGGGTGAGGGATGCCGTTGCTCTGAACTTGGGCAAGCTTGGTGAGCGGCGGATGATATCCCATCTTGTAGGAAGTCATGTACCACTTCAGCATCCGTTGGCAGAGGGTCGTAATTTTGGCTGAACGGGGAGCTCTAGGACAAGGCCAAAATCGTTCTTGTCGAAGTTGATGTCTTGTCCCAAGAACCGTCGTGAATTGGTAAGCACCATCAATTACGTGGCTCCTTATTCGTCCCCAAAACTATTGGAGATAGACCATGGGCACCGATGCCGTCACGGTAAGTGAGTGCCAAGGGGGGTGGCCTTGAAGGATCGGACACCATAATCTCGTCAGGACATCTGAAAGTGGTCAGGTCGAGCTGAAAATTTGTGTCATGAACTTGAGAAATAGGTTGTGATCATAGATGTGGTCATAAGCTAGAAAGTTAGCCATCTGAAAAACAATTTGTAAAGCAAAACATTAGTTCAAAAATTAAATTGAGTCGCAATTTATTTTATCAAATCATAATGATCTATCATTTCATACATGTTTGATAAATTTGTAATTGAATATGTAATTTGCACATAGGTCACACGAGAGTGAACTAATTATTGGTACTTATTAATGAAATTTTCGAAGTTGAAGATAGAGTCTATAAAGTTTCGTTCGAAAATTATTCTAAGTGTTGAATTGTAAAACTAAGCCTGTTCACTCCGTTCTATTTATCGCTCGAGAATCGAAATCCTCAATTTATTTCTAAGTGCGAAATTACACAATAACACCTCCATCCTATTTTGCGATCGAAAATTTTATTTGCTAAGGTCAGCTACAGTGAAATGACTTAGAGAAATATTTTCTAAGGTTTTGAACTTAAGGCGTCGTACTGTAGCCGACAAATTTTGCTCGAGAAAATTTTTTGTGTAAATTTATGATCGAGAAATTTGAATTCTGCATAAATTACAATCGAGTATTTTTTGCGCTTGAATAAAATTTTCGTCGTGAAATTTATCGAGCGAGAAGTATTTCGATTTTAAAATTGATTTTCGCTGTGAAATTTTACGATCGAGAAAATTGACAACGAGAAACTAAGTAATAATCGCCGAGAAAATTTTCGATCGATCAAAATCATCGCTACGTATTTTTACGATCGAGAAATTCTATCGTCGGAAATTAATTTTGTCGCCACTAAAACTACGACCCGAAAAAATTGAGATCTGAAAGTACTGTTTAGATGGTTAGTTTTGCGCGGTCGAAACTTAATTCCGTCTATGTTATCTCTTCTTCCACTCATTAATATCGCTCGCTCGCATAAATCAAAATTAGATTTCTCGATGGTATTAAGTTTTCGATCTTTGTCATCTATCTTGTAGAGTACTGATTTTAAATTGTGCTTTGATCATAGTTGTTCTTGTTGTTAGGTCCGACGATTAACAACTCTACGATCCTAGGCTAGAATTCATATAATTCGATCGTTAGATATGCAATTGAATTCGATCGAAAAACTCAAATGAAGAACAATAGAGAGAATTCGAGTAGAGTATCTTTTCCTCACCATTTTTTTTGATACAAAAAAAACCTAGTCTTCCTAATGGAACTTTTCTACTCCTTTGGGGTCTTCTTTCCCTTTAATGGGGTTTTGTTCTCTTATTAGAGCTCGTGAATCTTTTGTTAAAGAGTTTTCGTTCCCACTTGAGAAGCACATTTGGGTTTCGGTTCGAGAATTTCGTATATTTGACTAAAGAGGTATTTCGTCATATCAAAGGCGGATTATTCTCGAGTTCACGCTCATCTTCAGTGTCTAAAAGATTGTAATCTAATATTTGTTTCTATTAGCCACCATTTGCGTGGAGTTTTAAATTCAATTGTCGTAGAGTTCATAGTTTTATTAGTTTGGTTGAATAGTTTTATGTATTCGATATTTTGCTCATTGTTTGTTTGTTAGGTAAGCCTTTGTCTTTACAGGTTTTGTTCTTTGTCACCGGAAAGACCTTTCGGGTTTTTCTATCCCCACGTACTTATCTTTTGATTAAGGATAAAGCAAGCTATTGTTAAAAAAAAAAAGTATGTAAGAAAAAAAAAGAAAAAAATGAAAGGAAGGTAAACATCTCAACTTAATCTCTTTTATATCTCAATTGATTTCTTTTTTCATCTAGTTTTGTACGTGAATTTTTTCTATTAAAATTTGTACCAACCGATCTCTTGTTTCGCACTTATACAATGTTGAATGACAGTTGCACAGTAAATTTATTTTGAAATCGACCTAAATTTGAGAAAGAATTATATCGTAATTTACATGAATATTCCGAATATTTTGTGTGGTGATGCAATTTTAACTGCACATATTGGATAAATAGGATGCCTACTCGAGTCTTAAAACATATTACCCCAACATAATGTTTGGAAAAATTCTTTCCAAAATCTCGAATCAATTCAGATTTACCGCTTAAAAAATTTGGTTGCATTGCTTATGTGCATATACCAGAGAGGTCCAGGTCAAAATTAGATCCAAGGGCAGAAAAGTGCGTTTTTTTGGGTTACGCTGCAAATCGCAAAGGCTATAAATTTTTAATCCCATTACTAAACGTATTTTTATAACAGTCGACGCCACTTTCATGGAAACAACACCATACTTTACAAAAAATTTAATTCAGGGGAGAATTTACAGGAATCAAATTTTTTAACATCTGAGCCTCTTCCACTACCAACTCTCGAATAAAAAAACATGGATATCCTCGAACCTCGAGTTTATTCTAGAAGGAACGTTCAAAAATAGCAGGAGACGACCTAACCATTCCAACACAAGCTCAATCCGAACTCCCGGGCATGGAACTGGAGATACTTCAGTACCTTTTTCTCTCCTAACTCTATTCCTCTACCTATTATCCCTAAACCTTACAATCAAGTCCTGAAAGTCCACCCTACAAAAAGGGGATAATGATCTCCCTATTGCCTTGCGAAAAGGTACTAGAACCTGAACCAAATATCCCATAGCCAGATATATAACCTATGGTCATCTATCCGAAACGCATAAGGCATTACTACTAATATTTCAAACATGTTGTGCCTAGAAACATTCAAGAAGCACTAGCAGACCGGATTGGGGTTTAGCAGTGTTTTAAGAAATGAATGCCTTGAAGAAAATGATACTTGGGAATTTGTCGCAACACCTAAGATTCGTCATCAACTTGTCCCATCATCTCTAACTTCAAAATCTTAATACTTATCTAAGACATATATTCCCTATGTATAGATAGATCTCGAGACATAATAATCAGAAGGATTTCGAGTAGGTATAATAGACAGATTCATGATATACAATGAAAAGATCTCGAGATACTTAGTAGAATGATTTCGAGATGTTCTACCGAGAGTTTTGAGATTTAACACAGTTAGAACTCGAGATATAATAGTATAATAACTAGAAAAGATTTCGAGATATATAGTAAAAAGACTTCGAGATGTATAATAAATTCGAGATAAGATCTCGATAACTAGTAAGACTTCGATAACTTCCTAAAGATTTCGACATCTAAGTTCTCGATATCTATTTAATATATAATATTCCTAAGTTTCGATATTGTTATAGAAGACTTCGAGATTTGATAATTATCATACAAAGATTCCGAAATATAATAGTTTTTCGATATTTAGTAATTTTAGCATTTTTAGGAATTTTAGGGTTTTCATTATTTTAGGGTTTTTGATATTTTTAAAATTTTGATAATTAGGGTTTCGAGAATTTAGGCTTACCTGACTTAACAAATATATTGATATGATAATATTTCCAATACTCAGAGGATCGAAGCGTAGGGAAATTACCAGATTTCGGGACAAATTTTATCGGGAGGACAGGTAGGTGGATCATCCATCTACAATGCGTAAACACATGTGTGATCTATGTGTTTTCATGTGATTCTGTGATTTACGTGACTTATATGATTTACGAGTTTCATGTTCTACGTACGTTTTATTTAAATCATGCTTCCATGAGATTTTGTGAACATGCATGGCACGTGCATATCACGTCAGGAAAAGAGTGTTGTACCGTAGTGAGACGGTAACGATATGAGATATTGACGTACGGGTAGAATGAGATGCTTGTACTGGTGACTCTTAGAGGAGTCGAGTTGGGCTCACTGGGCACCTGGCGGAGACAGGCGTGATCGATCTGTCTACTCAGGCGTGACACCGTCCCGAGGTGCATACCGCCGGATGAGATTTTGGTGCAACCTGATAGGAGGCCATTGGCGTGATCGTCCAGTGCATTATCAGTGTATGCTTTTGGTGCGGAGCGACCCGGGTAGGAGGCCATTGGCGTGATCGTCCAGTGCACTACCAGGGTAGGCTGCAGCGAGACTTGGGGGTGGCCTCCCTGTAGTCTATTGCGCGCGAAGGTGTCGAGCCTAACCTAGGGCCCTGTATTGTGTGAAATAGGAATGTGGGAAAAGAAAAAGTGTGCATTAAATCATGTTGCGAGATATTGGGATTGGGGTTGAGTGCACACTTGCATTTTATTCACCTACTGGGCAAATCGCTCAGTGTTTACGTGTTGTAGGTACTGAGTCTGACGCTGATATGCGTCGAGACTGAGGCGACTGGTGGCGGTTCTCCACGGACTTTTGAGGGCGGAGCGGTGCATGGATGAAGACTTGTGGAGCGGCTTTAGGACTGTTGTTCTTTTGATATTTTTGGGCTTCGGCCCATGTATAGTAGTGACGTTGTAGACAGATTTTATATTAATGTATATTATTTAGGAAAAAGTTTTAATTAGACGGGCCTTCCCGCGGTTTACTTGCTGAAAATCCGCCACTAATCCTCGTTAGAAAATGAGGCTCGTCACAATTGTCACTTGCGGTCAATCTTGATTGGCCGCTATACCAGCTAGATGTTAAGAATGCCTTCCTCAATGGAGATCTTGATGAAGAAGTGTTTATGAGTATTCCTCCAGGTTTTGAAACGAAGTCTAATGCGGGAAAGTTGTGCAGACTTAACAACGCCTTGTATGGCCTTAAGCAGTCTCCAAGAGCGTAGTTCGAACGTAATGTCATGAAGCGACTTGGCTATGCCCAAGTCAAGCCGATCACACCATGTTCTACAAACACGCAAAGGAAGGTAAAGTAGTTGTGTTGATTGTATATGTGATGACATCATCTTGACAAGAAGTGATGATAAGGAACTCGCGGAACTTAAAGAAAAGCTGGGAAAGACTTTGAAATCAAAGACCTGGGAGTGTTGAAATACTTTCTTAGAATGGAGTTTGCGACGTCCAAGGAAGGTATATTTGTGAATCAATGCAAGTATGTCATTTAAAATCGGAAACAGGTATGCTACGATGTAAGCCGGTTGAGTCACCTATGGAGCCTAACGTCAAGTTGCAACTAGCAAATGAAAAATCTGTGAAGGAAACGGAGCTCTATCAGAGGCTAGTTGGGAAATTGATTTATTTATCCCATACTCGACCCGATATAGCATTTCCGGTAAGTGATGTTAGTCAGTCATGCACTTGCCAGGAGTTGAACACTTCGAAGCAGTCTACCGTATCTTGAGATATCTTAAGGGCACACCCGGGAAAGGTCTTCTGTTTAGTCGTCAGGGACATATGCAAGTTGAAACTTATACTGATGCGGACAGGGCAGGAAATCCTATTGATAGAAGGTCTACTTCAGGATATTGCTCTTTTGTAGGTGGCAATCTAGTGACAATGGCGCAGCAAGAGCAGAATGTGGTAGCTCGAGCAGTGCGGAGGCTGAATTCAGATCCCTAGCACAAGGAATCTGTAAAGTTTTGTGGATCAAAAGATTATTGCTGGAGTTAGAGATTTCAGAATCAGTGCCAACAAAATTACATTGTGATAACAAAAGCAGCAATCTCAATTACTCATAATCCAATACTTCACGATCCCAGAAAGCATGTGGAGGTTGACAAGCACTTCATCAAAGAAAAATAGACAACGGCGTTGCATGATTTTTTCTATAAAGAAGCAAGTAGCCGACATATTAACAAAGGACTATACAAAAAACAGTTTTGAATGGTTACTAGGCAAGCTGGGAATGAGAGATTACTTTAAACCAGCTTGAGGGGGATGCCGAAATAGGAATATAAACATATTATAAAATATTGCATTTTTTGTTACTTTATTAGTGGGTGCTAGTTCCTGGTTTTACTCCCTAAGTTGGGATGAAATCCGCCTTGCTTTGCTTAGTTAGTGCTTAGTTAGTGCTGTAAATGTATTATATATAGTACTTGATGATTCAGTTCGAGTAATAAATTTCTCGCCATATTGCGTGACAGACACACCACGATGCTACCACATATTCCGCTTCGCACTTGATAGTCACGATCGGTTGCTTCTTTGATAGCCGTTGAATGCTGTGTTTTCTAGATAAAATACCTATCCGCCGTGATTCTTCTATCATCGATATCTCCACACCAGCCACTCTCCGAATATCGGATTAATTTGCCGTCACTCGCCTTTGAGTAAAACAAACCTAGTGATTGTGTTCCTCGGATGTATCGAAGAATTCTCTTGATCGCTTTGAGATGTGACTGCTCTCGGGTTTTCCTTATAGCGGCTAATGACTTCAGCGATATAAGCGATGTCGGGTCTCGTGCAAGTTAAGTATCACAGACCTCCCACGAGACATCGATATTCGGTTGTGTTTACTTCTTGTGACACAAATATTCTCGTGCTTCTTTGGTCGACTTCGAGACAAGAAAATATTTCATTAGTCCCAAGTTCGTCATCTCGAATTCCTTCGTTATCGCTTTCTTGAAGTCGTTGATTATTTTCCCGCTCCTCCCCATGCAATACGATCATCAACATAGAGAGCGACGATAATCATTTCACCTCCTTCTCTTTTGACGTTATAGCGCATGTTCGAACGGATATTGCTCGAACTTTTCCTTTTGAAGTACCCATCGATCCGAGTGTTTCATGCTCTAGACACTTGCTTCAGACCGTAGAGCACTTTAACTTCAACACTTTGCCATCTTCTCTGGATTTTGAGTATCCCAGGGGCTGCTCCACGCAGACTTCCTCCTCAAGCTCTCCAAATTCAGAAAAAGGACTTCACGTCCATTTGATAAATCGGGCAACTAAGTTGTGCATCTTTGGCAAGGAGCATGTGGATTGTTTTCATTCTTGTAACCGGAGCGAAAACTTCATCATAGTCTATAAAAAATTTGGCTTGTTCTTCTTTGAAAAATACTTTTCTTTAAGAAGATATTTGCAGAGTATGTTATTTCCCAGAAATAGTACGAGTGTCAAAGTTATCTCCCTAACCCTGTTTCAAAATATCACGTTAGTTTCAGAAATGATTTCTACGATATCACCTAGATATTAGCGCGCGTTCCGGGTTTGTCTCACAGAAAAGTAATAGCAGAAAGTAAAGTGAGACGAGATTTTTATACATGTTATACCCCAACTGTCATTGGGGTGTGATCCCCCAAGAGTTCCAATCAATCACTAGGTATTACTGGTTATGGTTACAAAATGATTGACCCTGACACAATCGAAGCACTTTGGAAACTAGACCTCCACCTAGGCTGTCGCACGCCAAGTTTTGATCGTCGTTAACCCAGGAAACCAATTCCCCGACTGGATGCAGCTTGCTACTGAAGGGCCACCGAATCCACCAAATTCGTCCCTCCACGTGCGAAAGACTGCTCTTTGTGCGTTCAACGCGCGTCGCAGACACAACACACGTCCGATTTAGGGTAGGGTGTTACTAAAAATCGCTCAAAGGGTACATATTTCGCAAGTGTAAGCTCAACACAAACTACGAATGAATCGCAAATTTCAGCTCAAAAACTCTAAGGGTTCGTTTGTTTGTGTGTTCATTGCCTACCCTTCAAAGTGAAGTGTTTTCTTCTATATAGTCCCAATAATCGCTTCTACACTTCACATGGAAAGTTAAGCACTATGCAAGAGAAAGCTCAATAATCACGTGCATTAAGTCAAAAGAATCATGCCAAGATAAACCAATTAAGCTCAACGGTCATCCATGAATTCTTACCATAAATACCACAGTCCTACTTTCATTCCAAGGTAATCTCATCCGTTGTCAGCACATTCCATATATAATTCCACTCAGCATATTATCAATAGTAAGCTCAATCAACTGATATCTTTCCCAAATATGATAGCCAATTCGCAGAGAGAAAGATGTGATTTACTGAGTATAATGCAAAGCATACTTTCCATGTATGGTGATCTCATTCGATTTCAGCAGATTCCATAAATACACTCAATCAGCATCTTATCACATATAAGCCCAATCATTAATCACATTCCAAAATATTAATCCTAAGTCGCATAAGGAAAGGATAGATCATGATTCACTGATTTAAGATTCAAATAATGTGACCCCGAGGCCGATGAGGGCGGGGAGTGATCGCCGGTGCCAGAGAGGTGCACGACAAGGAGCGCTCCTGGCAGGCTTCTAGCGAAGGGGTACGTGAACGAACCCGATCCGACACCCGAATTGAGGGGATCCTGAGACTGACAATGTATAGGCGTGTCAGGCTAAGAATCGTATAAGGGAATTGATAGTACCACTCATAAAACCAGGGTCGACCTACCTTTTCGGGAGTCCATCTATAGAAACTCCGAAGTTAAGCGTGCTTGACTTGGGGCAATCTAGGGATGGGTGACCCCTGGGAAGTTTCTCAGGGTGCATGTGAGCGAGTGCACGAAGCACGCTAAAAGGTTAAATGGTGGTACAGTGGGGCCAGACTATCAGTCGGAGTGTGTTGGGCACAACCCCACTGGTCCCGGTAGGGACCGATGCTATAAGTGATACCCGGTATGGGACGGGTCGTTACAGGTGGTATCAGAGCACAACCTCTCGCAGTACGGTGCTGGTTCGGGGACGAAACCAGGCAGAAGCTGTGGGCATGTGACGCCCGAGGCCGATGAGGGCGGGGAGTGATCGCCGGTGAGGCTCCTAGCAGCTTCTAGGCGAAGTGGTACGTGAACGAACCGATCCGACACCCGAATGAGAGGGGATCCTGAGATTGACAATGCATGGACGTGTCAGGCTAAGAATCGTATAAGGGAATTGATAGTACTACTCATATCAACCAAGGTCGACCTACCTTTTCGGGAGTCCACCTATAGAAACTCCGAAGTTAAGCGTGCTTGACTTGGGGCAATCTAGGGATAGGTGACCCTGGGAAGTTTCTCAGGGTACGTGTGAGCGATGTGCACGAAGCATGGTAAAAGGTTAAATGGTGGTACAGTGAGGCCAGGCTACTAGTCGGAGTGTGTGGGGGCCCAACCCACTGGTCCCGGTAGG
>JAPQWV010003181.1:0-44565 GCA_027422505.1 Craterostigma plantagineum
TCTACTTCCTTTATACTTTTCTGCTCACGTTTCATGTTAGCATATTGCTTTTGATATGATTCTAACATTGTCAATAATGTGGAAGGAGTGACTACCTCATTTGAAGACGTGGATGCGTTGTCGTCGTCCGTACGAGTGGGATGTTTTGGCGTCCAATTCGTTGTCAAGACGGGGCCATGAGGGCTAAGTTCTCTTCTTTCGGAGCTCAACGTGTCCTCGAGCCATTGGTCCTATTCGGCCATGAGAGCTACTCCAGCTTCTTTCTGTTTTGTGAATTGAAGCTTCCTAGAGTAGTAGTAGTTTGCATCTCTTTTCTTCGGGAGAGTGCACTCTCTGGCGAGTGACCTGCTCTTTGGCCACAGTAAAAGCATTTGTTTAGTCTCTTTGGATTCTTTACCTCGGAACTCTCTCGAAGACACGTTCTTTGTTCTTGGAGCTTGTAGTCCGAAGTCTATTGGCTGAGGGTTGAAGACTTCTTCTTGAAGAACTTCTTGTCTCTCATTTGTCCAATGAGAGCTAACTGTTTTCCAAGGGCTTTAATGTTCGGCTCGATGTCGGAGTCCGATTCATCTTCCGACTGACTGATGATGAAGGTGGCCTAGCGATCTTCTCCTTTCTTGATCTTGTGCTCCTCTCTCCTCCGACTAAGGCACACCGTGTCATCGGTTTGTTTGCCTTTCTACTTTGGTAATCTCGCGGATATCCTCCTCATACTGAGCGAGATTATCGAACATGGCATGGACATCCAACTCCTCTAGATCTTTATTTTGTCGTATTTGAGTGGATATTTTCTTCCATTCCGTGGGCAAGAAGATAGAAATCTTATGTTTGTCTCCATGTTTGTCTTCGTTATTTCTATTTCCTCATTTCATTGAGAAGAGTGAGGTATCTTTGGTAGATCTCGTTTAGACTCTCCCCCGGATTTGCTTTGAATGAGTCGTAAGCAGTGAGAATGTTCGCCTTGTTGCCTTTATATGCCAACTTCCGTCCTTTGCATCATCCTATGCAGCTCATCCCACATCCCTTTGGGGCCGATGTAAGGCTGTCGATTTGTCTGTATATATCGTTGGGGATGCCCTGCATAAGGTATTCATGGCTACTAGATCAGCCTTAGCTCGAGCTCTTTCCTCCAGAGAGTATTCTCTAGGGTCCTTTAGTCGCCTAGAAGCTGGAATTGCTGGAGTAGCTGTTTCGTCCCCGGGTACATGAACCCAGAACTGTGCCGGTCCCTCGTCAGGGGAGTTCAGTAGATTTTCGGCTTGATCCTTTAAGAGCGATGAAATTCAGAAAGCGGCTTCTCCACACTGTGTATTCGCCTCTTTGCAAGATCGGCGGACGGTTGTCATTTCCGAGTGAGTATGCATCCATGTTTGTATTGTACTCTACTGAGTTGTTGAAGGATCTTCCTTAATTGTTTTGAAGGTTGAAGATGATGTAATGTGCTTCACAAGTGACAAAATTCGTTAGTAGCGTTTGATTCGAAAATTAGATCGCAAATTATTTTCGATTCAATCTTTAAAGTTTGATCGAAATTAATTCCGTCGAGATAGAATGTACTGGGTACTGTTCTCGTGCGAGAAATTTTAATCAGCGTGATATTTTACGAGCGAGATAAGTGCTCAAATCATTCGGTTTGGCGAGAAAAATTTCTTGATCGTGAATTTATTTCAATCGTAAAGAACAGTACGTTAGTGAGTTTCTCGACAAGTCAAAATAAATCTGTTGACTAGAAAATTTCTCGCGTGTAAATGATTTTCGCCTGGTCAAACTTTAAAAGGTTTGACTGAAAAAGTTTTTCGAGTGAAAGTTTTTTACGCATGCAAAGTCGAAATAAGTCTCGAAAAAGTTTTTCGCTGTATAATGCTCGAGAATTATTTCTAACTAAAATCGTTTCTGCTGATGACGATCTTCTAGCGCTGACTTCGTATTCTGACCGAGAAAAATTTCGCGCTAAGTTTATCGATCGAGAAACTAATCCGATCGCAAACCTTAGCGCGAAAAATTTGAGCAATCGAAAAAAAATTCACAGAATACGATTAACACAAATTCGAGCAAAAACAAAGAATCAGATAGTGAAGTTTGAGGTAATTGCTCGCAATCAAGTACTATCGCGCACGAACAGGCAATTAAACACGTTATGAAGCAAAATATATCGAATTTGATCAAAATGCAGAACGTGTTCTTCATGTTCTTCGCAAACAGTAACACGCAAGCAGCAATTCAATCCTAAAAATCGATATTCAACTGCTACAGAACTGATCGCAATGATGATCTAACACTTAAACAAGCACAGAAACACCAATTCAAGTCAATTAAGCACAGAATTAAGCTATTGGAATCGAAAAAGGTTTTCGCGCCAAACCTGTTCTTCGATGAACAGTATCTAGAAAAAGATTTTCGATCTAATTCTAACAATTTTCGATTCAAAACAGAACGAATCTGCTCTGATACCAATTGTTAGGTCCTACGATTAACAACTCTACGACCCTATGCTAGAATTCATAGTAATTTGATCGTTTAGATAACAATCGAATTCGATCGAAAAACTCAAATGAAGAACAAGAGAGAGAACTTGAGTAGAGTGAGAAAGTTACTGTTATTATCTCTCTCTAGAAATCGAATTGCAAGCCCTTCGGATCAATTCTAAAAAAACTTCTTTATTCAGCTCAATTGATTTACATGTATTTATACAAAACAAACTTGGTATAAATATCAAACTAGTCCTAATCTAAGACTATTATACAAAACGCCCCAAATTACAAGGACAACTAATGAAATCAAGCACAATTACAAATGGTTATTCTACACTTGCTATCATGCCTTCTAACAATATATATGTCAAGTTACGAATATCTCAGGATTTACTTTATGGGTCTATGATAGCATGTCGACCAATGTCTGCGTGGATTCATTGAGCTGCAGTCCCGGAGCAAGATTCCAAAAACGGATGTTGCGATAATGAGCACGTCATTTGCAAGGCTTGCAACAACAATCAATGCAAAAAATGGTGGTGCTGGTCTAAGCTCTTTTAGGCAGTTTGCCCTTGGCAAAACAGAAGAATGGACTTCGTGCCCATGGAGACAAGCGGATACGATTTGTTTCCATTGACTGTTAAAAGATCACACTGGATTTTGTGCGTCTTCAAAACCCAGCTCCCAGAGGATGACTATCCCAGATTCATACTTTTGGTGTGATCCAGATCTCACCTACACTAATGTTGTAGTGACAAAACTAGCAGATGCCATACGCTTGCTGAAACAGGAAACTCCCAAATTCAAAGAAGCCGCTGGTTGCACAGAGACATCTTGGTGTTCCGCAACCTGGCGGGTAATCTCGCTGCCTATATTTTATTTATACATTACTTACCGTTATTGAAACTCACCAGTATATTTCATGCATTTTAGTGGAGATTGTGGCATATATATTTTTCGAATTGCCTTTGCAATGATGTTTCCAGAAGATGATCTGTTCGAACTAACGAGCTCACAGGTGTATGAATTTAGGCAGTACTGACTGTATCAATTTTTCTCTCATATTGGGCCTGTCCGAATGAATAGAATGTCGAATTCTCATTGTTCTTTATGTAGCGGTGTAGTGAAAATCGTGGCCTTAGTGTGTAACTAGAACGCTGAATGGGCTAGACACTTTTAGTGAATGTCAATGCTTCTTGGGTACAATTTTTTGACGTTTATGTGCAAGTGTGTGGATTTTATGACATTTACATTAGCATGAATGTAGCATTATCTCTACTTACAAAACGTGTATTGCAAATGATAAATCCTACAAAGTCTGGCATTACTAAAAATATTACAATGTAGACATGGGATCCGCCAGGCATCCATGTGTATTTGTTGTTACTGAAAATCCAGACAGATGCACATTATTGTTGCATTGGTACGTTCTCAATCCTGAATATGAACAGTCATACGCGACTTTCAAGCATTATGCTATAATTTGTCAAAAGCATGGACAACATTAATTATGAAGACCATTGTATGTGATGTTCATGAACGGTAAACCGTGAATATAAACAGTCAACAAAATTAAATTCATAAAATCGTTGCACTCAAAGGTTGATTGGCCAAGGAGGAACGAAAATGATAAACAGTGTAAGTGCTTATATACTCTAAACAGATTTACAGCTGCATGAGCAATTTTCAATCATACGAAATCAGAATTTAACAAGCAACTCGCAGAAAATGCGCATACAATCAGCTAAAACAACGACCCAATGCTGCATATAATTTCTACAGTTCATCACTTTTCATACTATGCATACTAACGTTCATACACTCGTGGATTGGCAGTGGACTACCTATATCTTTAATGAACCAAGTAGAGGAAAAGGATCGATGCGAAGATAAATTGCCATAGGCTGTTTGAAGAACGTACATACGACATGTTCGAAGTAAGGTACGATACTCTCAAAGGAAGTGTTCAAAATGTGCTCGAGGCCGTCATGACATTACATGAAGATTCACAAAAAATTGGCCAACATTGACGTCACCAACAGTAATCTATTTCAGGAAATTTATATGCAAACCCATCCATTATTTTCAGTACTGTTTAGTGTTTTATTACTAAATTAAAAATTGCACGCATTCGCAGGAACACAAGGCGACATCATGCAATTGTTATTTACTGGAAAATCACGATCCCATCAGGCCAAAATTGCAAGACAGAAGCGTTTATGAATCTAAAACGACGATTGAGGATTACCAGAGAGCAGTAAACAAAACCTAGGAACACGAGATGGTATGCAAGTAAAATTCGTGCAACATATCACCAAACACAAATATTATTGCTAGCTGTTGTTTAAATTGTTATGTGTTGACTCTAGAAATGATTGAAGACAACAACAAAGCGTTGACCCTCGATACAATATGTAATACCCGAGTTCCGAGAGTAAGCTGGCCAATAAATTTGCATGCATGTCCGGTATTTATTTCATTCTGTGCCAATATGATAGCTAACGTTATTGGAAGTTAGTTATGGGACTTAGAGGAATTGGAAATGTGGGGAAATGTGAAATTTAGGAAGTTCATGAACATAGAAATAGGGACTAAGGTAGTTCGCGAACTCTAAAGACTTCAGGTATTGAAAATGTTTAGAGTCCCAAAGTATGAAGTTGTGAATATGAAGGTTCACGAATTGCTAGTGAAACAGGGTTTTCACGGCTTAATAGTATGTGACGAATTATGAGCACGTGAAGTAGACTTCGGCGAATTACAAGGATTCGTGAAGTGTGGAAGTGCAAAGTGCTTTCACGAATTGAGACTTTGAACCTTTGAACCTAGGAAATATTATAATAACAAACTAATGATAATTAAGTAGAAGAAGACAAGTGGGACACAATGCTTTTGTATTAGGTAAACATCAACGTTGGATTTTGTCCTTTGTTGCCTAATACACTAATGGAAGTGAATAGAACTTAATAGAAGGAAAAGTATTCATTTAATCAACTGTTGGAAAATTAAGTTAGAGAGAAAAGCTCAAGCAGAGGTCGAAATTAAGCTTGGGAAGGGGTATAAATTTCTACCTAAATCTTTACGTTTTTAATTATGATTTAGCATGTTTTGAGTGTGTTAGATATGAGAAGTTAGATCTGTTTAAAGTGTTATACAGGTTTTAATTTCGAAGGTTTTTAAAATATGTTTTGAAGCTTAAAGATGTTCGTCGTGTTCTTGAGAAAATAATATGTTGATCGAACGTTTTCAGATTTTTTTCGGGTTAAATAGTATTTTTGTGATGGTGGGGTCGTGAAATGTGAGTTCAGAACCCTAGTTCGTGAATCGTTAGGAAAGTGAGAGTTTTGGAAAGTGAATAAGCTTCGCGAATTAGGAGTGTGAAGCGAGGTCGCGACTCAGTTCGCGAATTTGTGCGTGTGAGGTTTTCGGATTGGGTGAGTTCGCGAAGTGGGAGTGTGAAATGACTTCGCGAGCCCTGGTTCGCGAATTGTGTTCGCGGGCCATAGAACTTCGTAAATTGCCTATGCGAGTCATGGATTCGCGAACTGAAGGTGTGAGATAAGCTTTGCGGGTCTGTTGAACTTCGCGAACTATGAGACGATTAGTTCCCGAATTGTTTTTGCGAATTATAGGGACTTTCGCGAATTCTGTGTGGGTTCGCGAATCTGATTGTCACTTCGCGAACTTGGTTAAATATTTTTACATCATTTAATGGGAAAAATATTCTGAGTCCAATGGGCATAGTCTCTTGTAACGCCCGATAGCCTATCAGTATTTCGGGTCAATTTTGGGTATAGGCATGTGGCGCCCCGCCATCTACTAACCCTTCTAACGTTATCTTACGTGACTAAATATAATAGAAAGTAGACAATACGCGAAAATGCGTATTAAATTTTTCCTTTTTATATAAAGGTATTCATTCTGTACATGCTCAAAATATCGTTCCAACCTTATATACATGGGAAGGGTATAAGTGCGCAGCAAAAGAAACCTAACGCCCGGCCACACAGGTCGCATCCATGTACACACCACCCCCAAAAGTCACTGGAAGCTTCAAAAAATAAGCCTTGCCATAAAAAACGATCACGTATCGTGGTCGTGCGCTCCTACACCACATAAATTAAGGGGTGAGCTATAAAGCTCAGTAAGTAGGAATACGTAATGTCGTGAACGTGAAAACCCCGCAAAGACATCCGCGCCAATGCAACTCACACCTCGTAAATCAAACTCAATCTCATCTCTCAGGGCCCTCGGCTAACTTACTAGGCACCATAAAGAGCTCTAATCCAACACGGATAAACGTGGCAGCGACCTACGCTGGGTAGCCTACGCTAGGTTTCCCTAGGTTGCACCCTCCCAGGTCGTCCCCTCTGCCGTGCGGTAGCCCACCTGGTAGCCTACACTGGTTAGCCTACGCTAGGGTTTCGCCCTAGGTCGCTCCTTCCCAGGTCGCACACTCCAGTCGCATGCCTCCGCTATCAGGGCATCAACCCAGATAAATATATAATATAATCGACGACGCACCACGCCGTCATGGTGCCATAGAAGTAGCCCTGACTCAACTGCTAGTCGACATCAAATGCCTATATCGGCAAATATTCGCCCTCCCACTCGCTGGCATGCGATAACACTGTGCAGCTCATCTCACATAAACCCCTAATGTCTCGTGCATGCACATGAATATGCAATGTGAATTAATATCGTAATCACTTACCATGCAGAAGCATGTCAAATAATTCACGTAATAATATCAACACCCAAGCATATAGTCACGTAATTCAAGCACATACAAATAAATTACTGTTGTAGTTGAAATTCCCACTTACCTGTCGTCCAAGCTAAATAAATTTACTGCTTCGGGAATTCCTATTTTTCGACCTTTAAACGAAACGAGATATTAAAGTATCAGTATAATATCTAAGTTAGACGACTTCTTCGAAATAATTGGTTTTTTCTACACTAATTTGCTCAAAATATCTTCGGTGTAACATAATACTTTAAACCCTAAGTCGCCCGATTAATAGTCAAAATTAGGTCAACACCCGATTTTGGTCAAGATTAGGGCAGTATAATTTTCGGTCGAAACTTGGTGTCGCCCGATTCCAAAATCGTCGAGTTCCATTTAAGTTCTCCAATCGGCCGATCCACCTCATAAATTAATATATTACATGACTCGGCGAATCCTAACACCCTCAAATCGCCCGATTCTATACAGATGAATTTAAATAGTTCGACGATTTAAAGCTTATTCGCCCGATTGGTTTTTTCACTTGGTTAGTTAATATTTGGATTTTAATCGCTCGATTTGTTTCATTCGAAACTCACTTTCGCCTATAGTTCATATAAAATACAAATCGCCCGATTTGTCCAATTAATTCCTCAACTCACAATTTATATAGCTCGGCGAGTTTTTCCCCTGCGATCGAAACTCCTTATGCATGAGTTTATTAATATATTCTAATACTTATCATCTTTTCTATTGAAAGTCAATTGTTGGGTTTTTGAGCATTTGGGCCAATTGGGCCAATATGTGTAATAAACCCATTAATAAATTCAATTCCGAATTTAATTAAATCGAGAAGCCATCGAATGTCGAAACGAGAAATCATTGAAAATTACGAATCTATGTTTCACGGGGATTCTAACGAATATTAATACGCTCAAAACCGATATCGGTGAATGAGAAATTAATTTTCGAAGTTGGCCCAATAATGATTAAAAATGGTTGATAGTGTTTAAGTAAGTGGGATTAAGTGTCCCACATTGGTTAGACACTAAGAAAATCTTCACCAAATATATAGAAACCCATGTGGTTTATTCCAAAGGGCTTGCCATGTGGATGGGTTTAAATGGGCTTATTGGGTTTAAGTGGGCTTAGTGGGCTTGAGAAACTAAAGGGAGTTTTGGCCAAATAATAGCCCGGTGCGAGCCCGAGCCCGAGCCCGAGCCCGAGCCCTTGCCGTGCCCGAGCCCGTGCCCGAGGCCGAGGCCGAGCCATGCCAAAGTGCGCATTGGGCGCTTTGAGGCGCGCACTTTGCACTTCGCACGACGCATCGGAGCGAGGAGCATTGAGGAGCTACTTAAAGTTTTCCTCCGATGGGCGGCGACGGCGACGGTGCCGGTGACGTGGCAGTTGAGGTGAAGATGAGGTGGCGCTGCGTCAGCACTGATCGGGCAGTCCAGATGAGGTGGCGTGATCCAATGGATCGTCTGGGCCGCAGTGGGCGTTGAGCTGATCCGGCCCAACTAGAGGTGTCGGTCGGCCCAACAAGAGGTGTCGGTCGAGCCGCCGGTGGGTCAGGACAGAGAATCGGGCCGTCGCCGGTGGGACATGCCTGAGATTCGGGCTGTCGGCCCGAGAATCGGGCCAGTAAACCGACGATGTCGGACTGAAAAAGTTGTGGGATTCGTTGGACAAGAAGTATAAGACCGACGATGTCGGACTGAAAAAATTTATCGTCGGCAAATTCCTGGATTACAAGATGACCGACTCTAAGCCGGTGTTTGGACCAAGTCCGTGATCTGCAGCTGATTATCCATGATATTCATGCCGAAAATATGCAGATCAGTGAAACCTTCCAGGTAGCTGCGATTATCGAGAAGCTGCCGCCTCTGTGGAAGGATTTCAAGAATTACCTCAAGCACAAACGAAAGGAGATGGGGCTTGAGGACCTGATTGTGCGGCTTCGGATCGAGGAAGATAACCGAAAGAGCGAAGCCAAGAACAAGAGGGGCAATATGGAGGCGGGAGCAAATTTGGCCGAGCCGAGCTATGGAAACAAGCGAAAAAGCCAGGTCCGCCGCAAAAGAAGCAAGACCCGAATTCCAAAAGAATAAGGGCAATTGTTATAACTGCGATAAACCAGGCATATGGCCAAGGATTGTCGTAAAAAGAAAAGAGTTAATAAGACTCGGGCGCATCTCACTGAAGAGAAAGCAACTGGCGACAGACACGTCGGAGCTAGATCTGACTGCAGTCGTGTACGAGGCAAACGTCGTGGAAAATCCAAACTACTGGTACATCGACAGCGAAGCAACGCGCCACATCTGCTCCGACAAAGAATGTTCTCCACCTACACGCCTATTTCGGGTAGGACTCTCTATATGGGGAATGCAAGCGACGTCCAACATCGTAGGATTGGGACGGGTGGTGCTGAAGATGACCTCAGGCAAGGAAGTGACGCTTGTGGACGTGCTGCATGTCCCAGACATCCGCAAGAATCTGGTGTCCGGCGCTCTGCTTAGTAACGCTGGATTTAGACAAGTGTTTGAAGCTGGAAAATATGTACTGACCAAGAATGGTCATTTTATTGGCAAAGGTTACCTCGAGAAGGGCCTTTTCAAGTTATCTGTAATGCCCTGTAAAAAACGCGATATTAAGATCGCTGATATTAATAAATCCAGTTCTTCTTACTTGGTTGAGTTTGTCTAATTTATGGCATGGTAGATAGGACACGTGAGTTTAAAACAAACTGAAAAAGTTAATAAGTTTAAACTTAATTCCACAATGGAAATTGATTCACAACACAAGTGTGAATTTGCGTAGAAGCAAAAATGGCCAAGGCACCATTTTTATGTGTCGAAAGAAACAGTTCACCACTAGAATTGATCCATACTGATATATGCGATCTGAAATTCGTGCAAACTAGAGGTGGAAAGAAATATTTTATTACGTTTACCGACGATTGCACGAAGCTCTTGATACCTTCAAAAGATATAAGAATGAAGTTGAGAATCAACTTAATTCTAAGATCAAAATAATAAGAAGTGACAGAGGAGGAGAATATGTGGCACCGTTTGTGGAATTTTGCCGAGAACATGGTATTATTCATCAGACGACGGCGCCATATTCACCTCGATCAAATGGCGTTGCTGAACGAAAAAATAGAACTCTGAAGGAGATGATGAATGCGATGCTAATCAGTTCAGGGCTACCTCAAATTTTTGGGGGGGAGCCATACTATCATCAATCGCATTCTAAGTATGTTGCCACACAAGAAACGGGATAAAACACCATACGAATTGTGGAAAGGTAGACAACCTTCCTACGGATATTTTAAAGTGTGGGGGTGCCTAGCAAAGGTCGAAGTACCTAAACCAAAACAGGTCAAGATAGGACCAAAAAACGGTTGACTGCATTTTCATTGGATATGCAGAAAATAGTAATGCATACAAATTTCTGGTGCATAAGTCAGAATTCCCGACATGAATTCTGGGATGATTATTGAATCGAGAAATGCTGTTTTCTTTGAGAACATCTTTCCAATGAAGGAGAGTAAAGAAATAACTTGTAAAAGAAATTATGAAGGCGTTAAAGTTTCGCCTCCAGAAGTTGAGGAACCACGGCAAAGTAAGCGTAAAAAAGTGGCCAAATCATTTGGGCCTGATTTCCTAACATATATGTTAGACGATGACCTAGGACAGTGCAAGAAGCTCTGTCGACTCCAGAAGCTCCGTTCTGGAAAGAAGCTGTAAACAGTGAATTGAATCCATCATGCAGAATCACACTTGGGAGTTAGTAGATCTCCCTAAGGGTGTAAACCTTTAGGATGCAAATGGGTCCTTAAAGGGAAATATAAAACTGATGGATCAATTGAGAAATATAAGGCTCGTTTAGTAGCCAAGGGATATTTCCAAAAGGAAGGGTATGATTTCTTCGATACCTATTCACCCGTAACGAGAATTACGTCAATACGGGTTCTATTTGCTATTGCAGCATTGCATGATCTCGAGATACATCAATGGATGTAAAAACGGCATTCCTAAATGGAGATCTCGAAGAAGAAATCTACATGAATCAGCCTGAAGGGTTTGTAATACCTGGACAGGAAAACAAAGTGTGCCGACTCGTAAAGTCGCTTTACGGGCTTAAACAAGCACCAAAACAATGGCACGAAAAATTCGATATGACTATGCTATCGAATGGGTTCAAAATCAATGAGTGTGACAAATGTGTTTACATTAAGGGCACACCCGATGAATTCGTGATTGTCTGTCTTTATGTAGACGACATGTTAATCACGGGAAGCAATCGTAAAACGATTGTAAATACGAAGAGTATGCTGAAAAATAATTTCAGTATGAAGGATATGGGTTTTGCTAATGTCATACTAGGGATAAATGTCTATAGGACGCCTGAAGGAATAATGCTGACACAATCTCATTATATTGAGAAAGTGTTGAAGAAATTTAATGTCTTCGATGATCCTCCGGCTAAGACTCCTGTAGATCTAAATCTACATCTGGCCAACAACAGAGGAGAACCCGTATCACAACAAGAATATGCTCGAGTGATTGGCAGTTTAATGTACCTAACTAACTGCACTCGACCTGATATAGCATATTCAAGTAGTAAACTTAGCAGGTTTACGAGTAATCCTGGGAGTAATCATTGGATAGCCTTGAGAAGGGTGCTGAGATATCTGAAGCACACTATTAATCATGGTATACTCTACACGAGGTATCCAGCAGTTCTTGAAGGATATTGCGATGCCAACTGGATATCTGATAGCAAAGACTCCAAGTCCACGAGTGGTTATGTATTTACCATCGGTGGTGGAGCAATTTCTTGGAAATCCTCCAAGCAAAACGTGCATAGCTCGATCTACGATGGAATCGGAGTTTATTGCACTAGACAAAGCCGGTGAAGAAGTAGAATGGCTTCGAAATTTTTTGGAGGACATTCCTTGTTGGAATAAGCCTGTACCGCCTATTATGATACATTGCGACAGTATGGCTGCAATTGGTAGGGCACAGAATAGTATGTATAACGGTAAGTCTCGGCACATACGTCGAAGACATAATACCGTACGACAACTGATCTCTAGTGGAATAATCTCTATCGACTATGTGAAGTCTAAAGAGAATATAGCAGATCCTTTGACGAAAGGTATTGCTAGAGATCAGCACTATAACGCAGTAAGGGGAATGGGGCTTAAAAACCACACACCCAAGAATGAGCTTGGTGGTAACTCAACCAAAATGAGTGGAGATCCCACAAATTTGGTTCAATGAGACAACTAAGCTGAGTGTAGTTCAGTAGCTTACTTGGTGCCGATCACCTATATAAGTGTGAGATGGGGCCGCTTCAATACAACACTTATGAAACCAAGATATGGTCCAAGGCCGAAATGGACACAACGTGAGAATCGAAAGAAATTAGATTCGTCACTGTGTGTACGCTGTTGTTTTGATTTACACAAAAGTTGTCAGTTCAAGACATCACGTTCACTGAACAGCGAGTAAATTCGATTGCGTTTCACTAGGGAAGGTTCAAAGCCACAAACTACATATCCTGATGCGGGTGACGGGTCGTCGAGTTTTTCTTGCAAGAGTCAGCATGCATAGCATTTGCATTAATTTCCATTCATGTGGGGGATTGTTGGGTTTTTGAGCATTTGGGCCAATTGGGCCAAATATGTGTAATAAACCTATTAATAAATTCAATTTCGAATTTAATTAAATCGAGAAGCCATCGAATGTCGAAACGAGAAATCATTGAAAGATTACGAATCTATGTTTCACGGGGATTCTAACGAATATTAATACGCTCAAACCGATATCGGGTGAATGAGAAATTAATTTTTCGAAGTTGGCCCAATAATGATTAAAAATGGTTGATAGTGTTTAAGTGGGGATTAAGTGTCCCACATTGGTTAGACACTAAGAAAATCTTCACAATATATATAGAAACCCATGTGGGTTTATTCCAAAGGGCTTGCCATGTGGATGGGTTTAAATGGCTTTAAATGGGTTTAAATGGGCTTAAGTGGGTTTAAGTGGGCTTAGTGGCTTGAGAAATTAAAGGGAGTTTTGGCCCAAATAATAGCCCGGTGCGAGTCGGTGCCTCGCACCGACGAGCACCGAGCCCGTGCCCCGAGGCCGAGGCCGAGCCGTGCCAAAGTGCGCAATGGGCGCTTTGAGGCGCGCACTTTGCACTTCGCACGATGCATCGGAGCGAGGAGATTTGAGGAGCTACTTAAAGTTTTCCTCCGATGGGCGGCGACGGCGACGGTGCCGGTGACGTGGCAGTTGAGGTGAAGATGAGGTGGCACTGCGTCAGCACTGATTGGGCAGTCCAGATGAGCTGGCGTGATCCAATGGATCGTCTGGGCCGCAGCGGGCTGTTGAGCTGATCCGGCCCAACTAGAGGTGTCGGTCGGCACAACAAGAGGTGTCGGTCAAGCCGCCTGTGGGTCAGGACAGAGAATCGGGCCGTCGCCGGTGGGACACGCCTGAGATTCGGGCTGTCGGCCCGAGAATCGGGCCAGTAAATAAACCGACAGTCCAATAAGTTTGAAATATTGCATTTAGACCCCTGGGAAATTATAAAAATATCCAGGAAGTTCTTGAAATTGCCATTAAGCCCCTGCGCGAGAAAATCTATAAATAGACCCCTCATGAATTGAAAAATTTACTAACTTTTCAACCCACACAAATTATATCATTCACTCCCAACTCCCTATAATCCCGAAGCAAGAAAAACTCGAGTTTCGAGTACGATTCGTCGTAAAACTCTAGTCGTTGTGCTGCGATTACCAGTTAAGAAAATGTCGTTGTATCTTGGGACGATCGCTGTTAACCGAAAGCACTGTATATCGGGGCGATTTCGTCTTACGGACAGTGTGTTCAACACACGCCTCGACTACGTCTACGGTCATGGATAGTCTTCATCAACTCCAGGCCTATTTATTCTTCATGTTGTGTATAATAGTTTATCACCTATGCGCTCATCATCATCTGGGTACTCACGAACTGTACCTGCGTTGAAGACACTCCATCTTCCGACTATCTACTGTCGAAGTGTATCTATTGCCAAAGCTCTCTGCCGCCGACCAGACGCAACCGAAGAAACAACATCAATTAACTTCTAAATTCGGCGAATATCTCCTAACAGTACGCCCGATTTCATGTGTCTACAATTTTAAAATCGCTGAATCTTACTTAATACCCAATCGCTCGAAACTTGTTACTCTCGAAAGTTACTTTGGGTAAATAAATATTAAAAACAATTCTGCCCTAGTTTGATTAGGTGAAATGTCCCATAGCTATGATTAATAATTGTCTAAACTTACACAAAAGTCATCGCCCAAGTTTCTTCAAAGCATTATGTCCTAAATAAACTATAATTTATTAAGAATTCTAGGTCACCTTAATGTAGATTACGTGTCAAAAATCAAATTAAATTACCTAATAAAGTATAAGTTATCCAGAAATCTGGATAAACACCCAAACGTTATCACTATAATTAATATTTTCAGATCCTAAAACTTTATTTATTCGAATTCCACTTACCAGCTCTATAATCTTCTTATTACGAATCCTTTCTACCTAAACATGAGTAAGTAATTCGATTTCTACATGATAATATACATATATATACATATATATTTCCTAGGATCTTAGGGTTTCTAACTACTACTAATACTCGAGGGTTTCGTGTAATTTGTATTATTTTATAAAAATATAATAAGGCTAGAATCGACTTCACAAGGTATGAGTAAGATCTTCACTTACCACTTATTCATGATCGGCTTTGTTGAGTGTTATTTTAACTGACGGAGCTTCTCTCTTGGTTAGAGTTATGAAACTCTTTCCTATTACGTTTCTACTTCTAAAGGTTTTAGTTTATAGTCTAATGGATATACATTAAAATAAAATGCTTAGGAAGATGTGAAAGATAGGACAAGGAGGTGACCAACTTTCCTCCTAAGATAAGCAACATCACTTTTAATTACACGATTTTATTTCGTTGAGTCGATATGGAATATGATTGGTTTAATGTCCGATTTCCTATTGAAATCGACCGATCTTACTCTTAAGTTGGTTATTCAAAATTATATCATGTTCGCCCGATTTACTTGCTTGAATCTCACTTGATTGGCGAAACTCAATTCCCATCTGAAATTTTTAGTTTGGTTAATCATAAATCACACTACAATCGTTCGAAATATATTCACACTAATAACTTATTTTCACCGAAATTTCTAAAGTCTCACCTATATCTCGATGTTACCCAAATTTTCCCAAGTCCTGATATTTTCACATAAGTCAGGTAACGGAAGCACATAATTAAATGAACGTAACATATGCAGTCACATAACCACATATTATGTATGCAAATTTATTGGCCAACTTACTCGCGGGACCTGGGTATTACAAGGCTAATACTGTTTTTTGATAGAATTTTCGAACGAAAATTTATGTAGTCAATTAATATAAGTTATACACTGACTTTAAAACCTTTTTGTGGTTAAAGGACAAAATATTAGGAAACTTACCAGACCGGTTAGCGATTAGCTTAAGGACATCAGGTAAGTGGAAATTTCACCTACAGTACAGAAATTATTTTATATTTGCTTGTCTTAACGTGACTAAGTGCTTCGATGTGATTATGTGTCTATGATTTATGACGTGAAATGTTTTAATACGCTTATATATGGTAAGCATTTATTTCATTGTTATGTGGCATGAGCATGTGCATACACAATTATGCGAAGATTAGTAGTACGATTATGCACAGTATCGTCTGAGAACAAAATATGTTTGACGATATTAATATTTGATGTAGACTCAATGAGTCATGGCTACTTCTACAAAGCACCATGACGAGTATAAGTCATCAAATGTATAAATCTAAATGATTTATGTAGCGGGCGAGGGTCACTGGGACGAAACACATGGTGTAAGCCAGAGTGCCAAGAAAGGCAACGGCTAGATAGAGCGGCGACATGGTGGGTGGTGATACTGGAGATAAACCCTAGTGTGACTTTAGCCGGAGTAGGCCAACTATCCTATTTTTATCCGTATAGGATTTGAGCTCATGATATGACGGTGCGGTTAGCAAGTTAGTTAAGGGCCCAGAGAGAAACGAGAATGATATGAGTATATGAGTATTAGAAAGCATTGGCACGGATGTCTTTGCGAGTTTGGCACTGCATTTCATGCATATTTCCACTTACAAAGCGGACGCTGTCCGATGAGGAAAACATCGCTCTTGAGATGAATCGAGCTCCATCTGCAAAGTCACTGACATTCGCCAGGAGTCGAAAGGACGTGTCCACTATCCAGTGTTCACGGTAATGAGGCAGGATGTGAGCTACAGTGAAGTGAGCGAGGCGAACTTCAAGTTTCTGCGCCCGGGTGATCTGTACAGCATGTTGGAATCCATGAAGCAGTCCAGACTCATCTTCAGAAGTTCTGGACATCTAGTACGGGCTGAACCGGTCACTATGGGCTACGTGGCTCTCAAGCGACACATGCTCCGACAAGTGAGATTCTTCGTCTCCCACGATCTGCAGATGGCGGTGGAGCACAACCTAAAGAAGGTGAACCTGACTCGCCCATCTTTCAAGAACGCGGACGACTATCGAGAGGGCGATGTGGTCGACGAAGATGATCCGGCGGTCGCCTACTCGAACTACATGGGAAAGATGAAGCTACTGCGCTGCTCCGAAGTGGCAAAGTTCTCGGATGGGACTCTCACCATCATCCAAGACAAGCTCATGAGAATTTGCCGCATACTTTCGGAAGAAGACCCACACTGCCGATCCAAATTCGCGAAGCTCATTGACGCTATAGCTGATCGAATTGTTCTTCGAAGGAATCTCCGTGCCTTCGAGTTCAAGCTAGGACTTCGCGAGACACACACTCGCTAATCCACCATCACCACACCCAAGATCCAAGACTCCCAACAATTGACAAAAGGGGGAGATTGTTAGGATATTTAATAGATTGTGTCAATAGTTTAAGTCTCGGGTTATCTTTTGTAATTATCCTTTTAGCTTGGGCTTTGGACTAGATTGTAATTAATTACTCGTAAGTGTTTGGGCCTTAATATACCTAGGGTTAATATTGTATATAAGGTTTTACCTTCACTATTTTCATAGTTCATCAAAGATCAAAAGGCTAACCCTACTTTTCACACAATACACACACTTGAAGGTGAGAACATCTCCCTTTTTCATCCCATTCAAGCCTCTTTGGTTCCTTGTTTGGTGCAATCGGGACCAACAAGTATTCTGGACCTGAATGTTGGACCATATATGATAATATTGCTGTGTTCGAGTATGTATTTGGTGTTTGAAGCATTAAGTCCAAATTTAATTTCAGAGCATCGTTTATATTATGGGTTCATAAAGGTTTGCACAGTATTGGCCTTTACAACATTTTATTTTCCATAATTTAATTGCAATGCAACTGCAAAAGAATGTTCATACCACATGGCTTTCTTTGATCAGCTGCTTATACATTAAAGATGGCACTGCTAATATAAATTTAAAAAACCAAAGGCGGTCTCAAATAATAAACAGTTCAATTTATTTAATATTGAAAATTCCAGCTTTCTTATTTTACTTAGATAAAAATCGTACCCTGCAATAGGTGGATTCAGATCTTTTTAAACATTTGTGTGCACCGTGCGAGTTCTACTGTTGCGAGAAAACCTAATTTTACCGACTTTTGATTTCATTTCTTAGACTTCTCCCCATCAACATCTTTCTCACTCCGTCAGCCATCTGTTGTTCTCTTAGACACATTTGCAGGGGATACTCGGGACCATGGCAACTAAACATTCTCAGGACTGGAGTTGTGTTTCTTATCCTCTAACTTAAACATGGGTTCCGATTTGTAGCGAGTATGTTCCTGTCTAAAAGTTTCGATTTTGTTGCATGGATGTTCCGCAAACGAACTCTCTCACTGTAATGGAATGGCTATAAACATTTTGTTCACAAATCTTTATACGCAGCGTTATTGTCTGCTAGGCAGTGTAATATTGATGCAGAAAAATCTCATGTTATTGACCTGTTTTATTACTTTAGTTGCATGCTGCCAACAGATTTTGTGGCCAACATTATCTTAAGGGTTTGGAAACTCCGATTTCCGTTTCTGATTATAAAAGTTTTAGTATGATCTGGAATAATACATTACCATTGTAGAACCAATGCATCCTTGTGGTTGCTCTATTATGTTCAATCGTGAGCTGTAAGTAATCATTTTCTGTTTTTGTGAATAATTTCCCAATTGACATCACTGGTTTCTATTACAGAGATTAGTTTTCATTGGTTTCTATTACAGAGATTAGTCTAAAATGCATTACTAAAATGTTAAATTGCCAGAAAGTTACGATATGTTCGTTTTGCAGAAACAGCTAGTTCTTCAACCTCAACTTCAGCGTGAGAAAATTGTTCCATGTAAGCCAACAGTCATTGGTGAATACAAGAAGATTAGTGAGCAGATTTTAGAAATGCTAAATGCGAAAGAAGTAGAGAATTGGACAGAAGAAACATTATCGTGGTTCCCTGGCATTTAATGAAGTTCCGGCTGCTTTGAAAAGAAACCTCAGTTATTTGGAAGGCTCAGCGAGAATTGGACAGAAGAAACATTACCGTGGTATTGGGCTTGGTGGATTTGTACACCCACTGCAGGTAATCATTGTTCTTCGAAACTTAATGTAATGTTAATTATTGTTTTACTGTAATTCAAATCATTTCAAATGGCATTATCATCTGCCGTGCCTCAGGTACTTGCGTATGAGTGTATACCTGAAGGGCAGTCCAAAACCCCACATGTGTTACCGGTACACAAATGATTGGAAGACAAAGGGATCTCCGTCGATGTGTGAAATTGTGAAAGCGGCTTCGTCGGAAGGAGCCTGTTATAGCCCATGGACGAATAATGTGCGTCGTTCTTTCATGACCCCAGTCACTTCGTGTCTACTAATGACAATGAGCTCCTCCAGGAAATAACTTCACTTCTATTGAGTGGAGTTACAGTACGTGTGTTCCGTCTGAGGACGTTAAAGTGCGTGAACAGCCCACGGCCGAAGTTAGTTACGAGTCAGTTCGCAGATTCTTCCCATGATGATACACCAGAGAAAAAATCAGCTCCATCGAAGGGTCTTCTTAATGACACACACCAAAACTAGCATCTCATGTACGTGACGAGAAACCTAAATGCAAGGGCAAGTCTCCCTCCAGCGCATCTCAATCGTCTAACTAAAAAATCGTTGGTGGCGGAGCATTACACGTCGACATCCCTGATCAGCATAGAGATCCGTTGATGGAGTCTGCCGCACAAGTCAAAATTACGAGACGTTCGAATCGGGCACGTCGCGACGAGGATGACAGTGAGCATACGAAAATGGTCAAAAACCATCATCTTTGCAGGCAATGAGTGAACCGAAGATGTCGGAAAGACATTGTCAAGCTGACACTCCAGAAGACCTGTCCACTCCACGAAGTGATATGAATTTTCCGCAAGCTACTCGGGGAGATAAGATCATTCAGGTAAGCCTTCAATTATGTAAAACACTAAGTGTTGAATTTATTACCTAGCATGTCAGACTTAAACGATGCAACAATACGTCTATTGCGCCATTTCAGCAGGCAAATCACCAAACTGCAACCTCTGCGCGGCCCTCGAGAGGAGTTAAAATCGAAAAAGTTCCTTGCAAGCTAACTACAGCAGATGCCTCCGATGCAACTGATCCACAATCGCTCACCATCCTCGCTGAATTGCAGAAAATGAGAGAGATCATACAGTACCACTCGCAACAATCACTTGCGACTAATAAGAGGGTGGGAACGGTTCTCAGCAAAAGTGATGGGAGGTTAGCAATCGTGGAGGTAAGCTCCAAGCTTAGTGACGCCAGGATTCAGTTGGTTGAGGAGAAGGTCAGGCAGATTTCGGTCTACGCGCATCAAAGTAATGAATTAGGTTCGTGATTTTGCTGTACTAACCATTTCTTTACCTTCTATTGAAGTTTCCTACAAACTATGTATAACATAATAGCGTGATCATAACAAATTTTCTATATTATGTTCGCAAGTTGATGTGGAGGCAAGCACGAGGGCTATGGAGCTGGGGGTCGAGGCAGACAATGATGCCGGCGATGCATGCAGGCTCGATGATACTCCTGTCGTCGTCAGGGTATCCAAGAAGAAGCGCAAGAAGGCCGATTGAACTGTGTTCACACTTTAATGCTTCGGTTATTATGGTTGTATGGGACTGATTGCTTTTTGTCGCGTTGATTATATCGGACAATGTTTTGTAGGCTATTTGCTGTTTTTTTCCGGACAACATTTAATCACTTTTGTATTGCCTGAAGAATGCAAAACATTCTCCTTTTTCAAGTAATATTATTCAGGCATTTTAGCTATGACGACGGGCTTTCTTCACAAACCAGAACAAAAGGGTATCATACGATTGTTTTTCTTCGATTTAACCCATATAAAGATTTGGCTACAAAAGTGCCTTAATTTGAAATCAAATGCAACGTTTTATATTCACAAATTGAATTTCGTGCCTTCATTTATTTCATTCCTACCATTTAATTTGGTCAAATTATTTAATTCTAAAATAAACAATGAAAATAAAAGTGACTGTACAAATACCAAAATCGAAATATTTTTTTCATGAATCCGCATGATCTTCTTGCCAAATACGCTGAAACCAAACTGTCACATTGATGCGTCTAAGTGGGTGCTACCTGCATGCAAAACCCAATTAGTGGCAGCCTCGAATAGCTAACTTGTTCTCGCCGGCTTCATCAGTTTCAACATGTTTGCACCGCTGGCACCTCTTCCAGAGCTCGACAAAATGCTGGGGAGTATTCCTAGGGTATGTGCGAGTTTCCATATTTGTTGGGTTACTCTTATAATTGTTTTCCTACATGAATGTTTTAACTGCCGAACATCAACCAAAAGTAGTGAAGGCCAGAAGTGCGAAGGTTAGTGAATTTTCCATTAAAATTGTTGCACAACAAATTTTTTTCTGATAACCGGGGAAAGCCGATGGTGAAACCCCGGGGCGGCCCACTACCTGCAGCAGGCGACCGGGTCGATCGCACATGTCTGGGCCCATGTGGACAGGCCTAGAAAAATGTCACATGGATGAGATTCGAACTCAGGACATCTCCCAACATGACCCTAAGCGCCTCAACTTGACCAGTAGAGCCAAGCCTCATCGGCGTTGCACAACAAATTTGCAGCGGATATTTTTACAGTAGTTAGTGTTCTCTGTATCATGAACCATTTCTGAAGATTTATTGGTTTTTGTCTTATAATGCATTGCGTGGTGACTTCAATATCTATGAAACAACCTATATTCAGGTGAAGTTGGAGAATCAGCTTCCCAGCATTGAGTCTTACATTGTAAATTAACAGTCTATTCAAACTACAAGGAAACGTGCAATATCATTAGGAGCATGCTCAGCGGCATAAGATGGAACAAATGGTCCAAAAATCACAATTTAGGAGTTTGATTGAACATGCGGACAATTTCAACTTATCAAGTCAGCTTATATGGTATTTGATGCAGTCTCAGACTAAGCAAGAGAATATAGATGTGTGGATGATGATAAACAATAGCCCCTTGCGCTTTTCTGCTTCTGAATTCTGCCTGCTAACAGGCATGAAAGTTTGTGCTCACCCCGTTGTGGTTAAAAATCACAGTTTCATTTCAAGTCACTTTCAAGGGAATAAGAGGGTTAAAATACAGGATGTTAGAGTTCGATTGAATGAGATGGGCAGGCAAAAAACGCCTACCGTCGATACTGAAAAGCTAAAGATGGCAAGCATTCTCTTTGTTGCAAATGTCCTGCAAAAACGAAGTGGTAGAGAAACGTCCATGATTGATACAAAGTGGTTATATTTGGTTAACGATTTTGATGAGTTCAACAATTATCCATTGGGAACCGTGGCATATCACGAAGTTCTGAAATCATTGAAGAGGGATCTTAGTTTGTCTGACAGTGATATTTTAACGGATCGTAGGAAAAAAGACCGTCGTCTGACCTTAGCAGGATTTGTGCATCCCCTTTAGGTTATCAGCTTCGATTACATCTAATGTTCTATTTGTCTTCATATTAGTGTGTATAAATTGAGTATTTACTTCCATTTGCAGTTTAGTTTGTCAGACACGCAAATCATTCATCGTAATTCGTAGTGTCTTTCGCTTAGGTACTTGCATATGAATGCATACCTGGCGTGGAGGTTGCATTTGCAAGATACGTAGCCATTGCCAATACAACACTCACACGCATGTGCCGTTGGAGAACTGTCAACTGGAGAATAAAAGGTTTGCCAGATTGGATTATATCATTGAGTTAATGTCCAACTCAACTGTGGAGCCAAGTGTTTTGCTGCCTACTGTTCAAGAAAGTGCAACAGCATACATTTCGGCCTCCCATTCCGGATCCACTTGTAATTCTATGGTCCAACAGCCACCGACTTCAGAGAGAGGAAATTAAAATTACGAATGGAGGTTCAGGTTCGTGCAGTGCAGCACGTGGAGAGCCATCGAAATTGACAACGTACGTACGCATTGTTCGTAGAAGGCGTGTTCGTGGAAAAATCGTAAGCAGTCCGTTAACAAGACGCCTGTGCAGGGAAGGATTTAAGTGTCGACACTAGATCTGCCTACCATAGTGTCAAACAGGCAGTTCACCTGAAGAAATATCATCTTCAAGCTTTTCTGCAAGTTGTTTGGGCGACGGAGTTCATAAGTGTAAGACATCAAGATCATCGTCTGATAGTAAAGCATCAAGAGGGGCACTTCCTACTACGATCCCCGTTAGAAAGATTCCTGACAAAACACACATATTCGCATAAGATTCTTGGTGCTGCAGCTTATTCGACATTTGCGTATCTTCCACATAAAAAACCAGAAGATTGATAAATATGTACTGTACAAGATTGAAATGTTCCCAAAAGTGGTGGAACGCATGGAGGCCATGAAGGAACATCATCTCGTGACGGGACTTTACAAATCAGAACTGACACGAGAGTTCTTCCTTGCATTGATTATAAACGACAGCTGGCTCGGTGATGACGTAAGAATACACTTGCTGTTAGGTCCTACGATTAACAACTCTACGATCCTAGGCTAGAATTCATAGTAATTCGATCGTTTAGATAAATAATCGAATTCGATCGAAAACTCAAATGAAGAACAAGAGAGAGAATTTGAGTAGAGTGAGAAAGTTACTGTTGTTTCTCTCTCTAGAAATCGAATTGCAAGCCCTTCGGATCAATTCTAAAAACTTTCTCTATTCAGCTCAATTGATTTACATGTATTTATACGAAACAAACTTGGTATAAATATCAAACTAGTCCTAATCTAAGGACTACTATACAAAAAATGTAATATGATCAAGCACAATTACATATGGTATTCTACAATCTCCCCCTTTGTGCTTGATTGCGTCTCCGCGTCGTTTGTCCTCGTCGGGCGTAATATGATCTGCGCAAGCCCAACGCATGCTCGAACTTCCACTGCGTGATCCTTAGCTCCTGTCGCTCCTCAATATCTTCTAATAGTTCCATCAGGAGCGGCTGTTCTCTCTCGAACCTATGGATCCTCAGCATCGTATCTCGATTGATTTCTTCCAACCTCTGCTCGATGTTTTTCCTGACGACCTTGAGCGTCCCATCGCAAAACTTATGAATCTCAGTCTTCAGCATCAACCTATTCTTCTTTGCTATTGGATTGTGATAGGTGATGCCTAGGATTGAGCTGATGTGCAAGTGATTGTTGGGAAGCCCTTCGATCTCAGGTCCTTTGTTGAGCGGAGCGGTCATGTTGACCTTCTTCATATTGCAAGTGCCATTTGAAGGTCGTGAGCGGCGAAGTACTTGACTTGTCGCATCATGAACCGGTAGAGCCCTTCGAGGCCTTCTTTCTTGATGAAGCCCTGAGGACCTTTGTACTTCTCCAAGTATAGTTGATAAAGACGGTACACTTCATCGGCGGGGAGGTACGGCAGGTCGCTCTCGCTCAGTTCCTCTCGAGTCCTGTCCACTCGATCGATGATGTAGTGAGGTGTTGGAAGTCCTCCTTTGTGACAGTATACGCTGAGTAGTTGGCTTATGGGGAGAGACTCTTATAATGGCTCTTGGCTTGTGTCTTAGTCATCCCCAGCCTAAGATCAGGTCCTAGTTTGGTCAGCATCCAGAGGTAGGTCATCCTCTTCTGCTGATCCCAATGAGAGATCCCTCTAAGCTCGAACTCGTTCGGCTTCTTCGCTCTGTCCGGAGACCTCCAAATATTCTCACGAACTTCTTCTAGGAAGGGAATTTCTATTTGGATGTTTTCCCATTGCGTGTCGATCCGGACGATCCCTGGCATTAGCCTTGGAGAGGGAACCGTCTGTTGAGCGATTAACTCTGGTAGCCTTGGGATATCTCGCTCGTAGTCTTCACCTTCCTGAAGCTCGTCGTCTTCTATGATTACTGTGGCGCCCCACCATCTACTAACCTTTCTAACGTTATCTTACGTGACTAATTATAATATAAAGTAAACAATACGCGAAAACGCGTATTAAATTTTTCCTTTTATATAAAGGAATTCATTCTTTACATGCTCAAAATATCGCTCCAACCCTATATACATGGGAAGTGTATAAGTGCGCAGCAAAAGAAAACTCTAACGCCCGGCCACACAGGTCGCATCTATGTACACACCACCCCCAAAAGTCGCTGGAAGCGTCAAAAGGTAAGCCTTGCCCTCAAAAGCGATCATGTACAGTGGTCGCGTGCACCTACAACACATAAAGTAAGGGGTGAGCTATAAAGCTCAGCAAGTAGGAATATGCAATGTCGTGAACGTGAAAACCCCGCAAACGCATCCGCGCCAATGCATCTCACACCTCGTAAATCAACCTCAATCTCATATCTCTCAGGGCCCCCGGCTAACTTACTATGCACCATAAAGAGCTCTAATCCAACACGGATAAACGTGACAGCGACCTACGCTGGGTAGCCTACGCTAGGTTTCCCTAGGTCGCACCCTCCCAGGTCGTCCCCTCTGCCGTGCGGTAGCCCACTCTGGTAGCCTACGCTGGTTAGCCTACGCTAGGGTTTTCCCCTAGGTCGCTCCTTCCCAGGTCGCACCCTCCAGGTCGCATCCCTCCGCTATCAGGGCATCAGCCCAAATAAAATAAACAGGGCAGAAGCCCAAATAAATATATAATAAATCGACGACGCACCACGCCGTCATGGTGCCATAGAAGTAGCCCTGACTCAACTTCGAGTCGACATCAAATGCCTATATCGGCAAATATCATTTGCCCTCAGGCGGTAAATACCGTGCATGCTCATCTCACGTAAACCCCAAATGTCCCGTGCATGCACATGAATATGCAATGTGAATTAATATCAGAAGCATGTTAAATAATTCACGTAATAATATAAACATCCAAGCACATAGTCACGTAATTCAAGTACATACAAATAAATTATGTGTTGTAGTTGAAATTCCCACTTACCTGTCGTCCAAGCTAAATAAATTTACTGCTTCGGGAAATTCCTATTTTTCGACCTTTAAACGAAAATATTAAAGTATCAGTATAATATCTAAGTTAGACGACTTCTTCGAAATAAATTGGTTTGTCTACACTAATTTGCTCAAAAATACTCTAGGTGTAACATTATATTTTAAAACTTTAAATTGTCCGATTAATAGTCTAAATTAGGTCAACACCCGATTGGTCAAGATTAGGGCAATATGAGTTTCGATTAAAAGTAGTATCGCCCGACCATCTAATAAATTAATATTTTATACAACACGGCGAAAGTCATTTTTATACAAGATTGATTCGCTCGAAACTATACTTCATATAATAGTCAGCATCGGTCAATTAATAATTTAGATATAACACCTCGGCGAAAGTCATTTTACTTAAAGATTGATTCGCCCGAAACTCATATAATGGTCAAATGTCGAGCCAATCATAAATAGATAGAAAGCCTCGGCGAAACATATTATCGCCCGATTAATTGTGCATGATACTAGGTTTCGCCCGATTCAATACACGGCGAAACTCCATCATTTAAAGCACCTTTCGCCCGATGAGTTTGGTTAGTTAAGTATTTGGACTATAGTCACTCAGATTTGTTTCATTCGAAACTCACTTCCGCCGAGATCCTCAATAATTAATACATTTAATCTTCCTCAAGTTGTAAGCATGCATCGTTCGATTCCTAAGTTAATTATCTTGATTTGATCGAAAGTCAGGCCCTATACTACAAGGTTCTCACAATTGCATTATCCAAGAGTTTGATTAAAATATTATTTTCTAATATCATAGGCACGAGAACATATGAACCAAGCTAATTACTCGAAAGCTCATCTAATTAAATACTCCAATTCCTAGTTTCGGTCGATTTAACTTATTTAAAATTGCCACACTTTGATTGCATGGAAACTTGTGCAAACTCTTAGTTTCGATCACAAGTTGTCTCCTAGAGAATTCCATAATTTTATACTATTTCTAATACCCTAAGTATGAAGTTGATCCTCAAGAGCATATCAATTAGTAAGTTTACTAATTTGAATGCTCGAAAGTTCATGTCACTTTATTCATTCGATCGAAAGCTTCATACTCTTATATATTTCGACACTTCTACCCAGAATTTTAATATTCTTTCTTAAATTTGTTAGTCCTATCCCACAGATGAAATTATAAACCTTAAAAACATACTATATTATTCGAATTATGCCTTTATCTAGGTACTTTGGGACGAATTTATACCCTAAACTAGGGTTTTCACCACCTATCTTACGCCAAAATTCCTCATGGCCCTTTAATTCCTTGAATTCTTATCCTTTTTTCCTGCATAAGATCTAAGTAACTACTATTAGAGCTAGTCTCATTCCAGAAGTTAGGTTTTCCTCAAAATATTTTGAATATTCTAAAAGTTTTCATATTTCGGGACCTTCGAAATTTAAGAGTTGGTATAAATATTTGAACTGCTAACCTCTTTTCGTATTTAATAATCCTTAGAACATGTGCATACATAATTAAAGCATAGAATTAAGGTATGGAGATTTACCTACTTCCAAGCTTACGAAAGAGCATTTTCTCCTTTGAAGTTTTTGATGGTCTTTAACTCATGATCGTATTTTTCTATGAACTACTTTCAATCTACTAGATAAATATTGGAGCTTGGAAATTGGTGATTGAGTTGACAAGTAGGTGACTAAGCAAATTACTTACCCCTTTGATTAAGAAACCCTTATACTTATCCTTAGTCATTCGAAGGTTATATTCCTTTTATTTGTGATTGGTCCAATTTTATTCTACTTATACTAAAGTCGACCGATCATTTAGAAAAGCTAGTTATATATTGTAATTGATCAAATCCCACTTTCCAAAGTCATACTAATTTCTACACTAATAATCGTCCGATTCTACCTCCATTTACTCGGCGATTTCAACCCTCCCATACATGACAATCAATCAAATTCTATTCTCCCTGTAATCGATAGAATCCTAACTATATATTTACATCGATCGAAACTCCTCTCTGCCACATATAAGTATCGGCTAAATTTTCTAAGTCCTAATAACATTATATAAGTCATATACCACGTAAAATACCTATAACAAATAGCACGTAGTCATATAGGCACATACAATATCGCAAAACGTGTATCATGCAATCACGTAACTCATATAATATGTATGTAAATTTATTGGCCAGAACACTTACGGGACTCGGGTATTACAATTACGAGGTCTATAGACGCTTGTTGTAGAAAACACCGAACGTCGTGAAGCCGTCGTCTTGATGCTCCTCGGGCATGGAATGGGTCATCCACTGTCCTTCGAAGATGTACTTGTCTAGGGCCTCGTGTGGATTGACGCCATGTCCAGAGGGTCCCGGTTGGTTTGGAGCGACTGAGGGAGTGGCTTGGGTAGCTGCTAGAGCTACAAGCATCGCAGCACTTGCTTCTTCTTGCGGAAGCAAGCGGCTTGAGTAGATCGGTGGTGTGGACGGAGGCGTCCTGAGGTGAAAGGTTGATGATTCGATGTGGGCGGTGCGGTGCGTGGTGTAGGTAGTTTCGGTGGTTCGTGTTTGGTGGGTTTGTGTTTGGGTTTCACCAGCTCCAGCGCTTGTCTGCGTGGTGCCCGAGCCTTGTCCTTGCCACTTGTTGATGTCCTTGGCCTCTTCTCCCCCTCATGAGGGTCCTGATCGTCAAGATCGTCATGTCTGCGCGTGAGTGGGAGCTTTGGCCTCGGCAGGTGTTCTCCGGTGGCTCAGGATGGTCCACCAATCGCCTATAGAGGGATTCTTCTTGCGGCGATCGGATGGAAAGGCCTATCAGACGGGCGAGGAGAATGTCATGGAGCTTGGTGATGGGGATTGTGTATGGATTGATGAGGATGGAGGAAGTGGCTAGAGGGTCGGTGGGTGTGGGTTGTGGAGGTGTGGGGTTGATTTGTGACGAAGGGCCTTCAGAGGCAGGTGCTTTCCCGGTATCTCTTCGGGATGCCTCGAGTGCTTGGAGTACTCTCTCCGTGATTTTGTCTTCCATAGACTGTACAGCGGCAGAGAGAGCGGCCTGGAACTGCTCGTTCGTCACGATGGGTGCGGACGCCTCCTGAGATGGACCAGCGTTGTGGTCAGCGTAGTATCTGGTGCGTTGGTGACGGCTGGGAAGAGGGACTCCAGTTGAATGCTAAGTCTCCTGGGAGTCCTCCTTATCAGACTTATTTCCTCGTCAGACTCCGTGTCAGACGAGGTGGCCGTGTGAGGAGTGAGGTCTCGATGGACGTCCTCCAGTGCCTGACCCGTCACCGGTGGAAGTGAAGTTTGCCTCATTTCGACTTCGGGCTGTGCTACTGGTAGAAGAACCTCCTCAATGGTTTCTTCAAGCACACCAACATGAACGGGCACTTCCACTTGATATTCATGTTCAGGAGCCTCGAGCGCCATCTCGGTAGCCACGACGTCTATCAAGGTCTCATCTACCTCGGGCATCGGCTCTTCGTTCAAGGAAGACTCCTGTTGAAGCTCCTGAGTGACAACATCTATCATCGCGTCGTCAGGGCTTGGTTGGTGTTCCGGTTGGGAAGGGCTCACATGGTAACCTGCCGGGGCCCTCTGACATTTGCTCCGTTAAATGGTGTTCCCGGCAGAACCTTTGATACTCAGCTCCCGCGGGGTCGGCAAGCCTGAGTAGTTGGAGCGGAATCGGCATCGACGGTTGGTCCGAGTCCGTGAGCCGTGGATTGTGGAAGAACTTTAGCCTTGGCGGCTGATAGTTTCCACCAGGAGGCAGCTATGGGATGTTCTCCGCATGTAGCGCCATGACCTCCCTGAACCATCGAGCATAGGGCACGTTCTTTGACCTTCGGTTTTCCTTCAGCCGGATCTTTTCAGCTAGATCATTCCAGATTAGCTATGCGAAGTCGTAGTTTCTGCGCGAAGGCGAGACCGTGAAAGATTCGCAGTATATTGCCGTTGCCCTTGTCGAAACCGGCATGCTTCGGTGATAGAGACTTGTTCACGATCCCGAACAGTGTCTTCCAGGGGTGAGGGATACCGCTACTCTGGACCTGAGCTAATTTGGTGAGCTGCGGTTGATATCCCATGTGCATGAAGTCATGGACCATTTCTGTGTCCGACGGGAGCGGGTCGTAGTTGTCGCTGTGTGGCAAGTCCAGTATCATCCCGAACTGGCTCTTGCTCAAATAAATATGCCGCATCCCGATTCTTGTTGTGAAGGAGAATGCCCCATTCGCTACAACTCCTTGTATACATCCCCAGAATTGCTGGAGATAGACCATTGGCACTGAGGCGGTGACCATCAATGCGTGCCAGATGGGGTGACCTCTCAGGATAGAGACAATGATCTCGTCCGGGCATCGAAAGGTGCTCAGATCTAGCTGGAAATTTGTATCCTGGACCTTCAGATACAGGTTGTGGTCGTATATGTGATTATATCTTGGATAGCGATCCATCTGAAAATAAGAAATATAAAAGTTTATTCGATAAGTTTTATATTTAGTCGAAAAATGAATAAATTTCATCAAACTATAGTAACATTGGAAATAATAGCATGTTCGATGAATTTCGAATTGAAATCGTATCAAATGCATAGTGTATGCTCAATTTGGAAAATCGTAATGGCATGAATGTAATTTCGAATGAAGTATAAATCGCGTGAAAAATAGTTCGAAATTTCGCTAAGTATTAAATCTGTAAGTCACTGTTCATGCCGATAAAATTTTTGGTCGAGAAAATTGAATTGCAATTTGATTTCCTATATATTGATTTCAATTGAAAGAATTCAGTCTAAATTTTTTGATCGAGAAAATTTTATTCGCTAATGTTCGCTACAGAGTAAAAGACTTAGAAAAATTTCTAAGTGTTGAAGTTGAAATCGAGACTGTAGTCGATCTATTTTACGATCGTGAAAAATTCCGTGTAAATTTACGATCGAGAAATTATTTCTCAGGTAAATTTACTATCGAGACCTCGATTGAATAAAATTTTCGATTTGAAATTTGTCGAGCGGTATGTGATTTTCGATTGTAAGTAACAAATTTTTTTTTTTCGCTGCGATATAATTCTATCGAGAAATTAATCAACGAGAGAATAAGTCAACCGTCGAGAAATTTTTCAATCAATTAAGTCCTTAGCGGCGAATTTTACGATCAAAAAATTAAGCGTTGAAAAATTAATTTTTTTCGCCGCTAAATTTTTACGACCAAAATCCAATTAACACGAAAATTCTATTTTGCGGTAGTAAGTTTTGCGCTCGATAAAATTTGCATCTAAATTATCTATTCAGTGCTTAAGTTTTTCGCACACGGGAAGTCCTAATTAGATTTCTCGATGGTAAGTAATTTTTCGGTCAAAATCATCTATCTTAACGACTAAATCAGAATTTTACCGATCGAAAACTAATTCGACACAAACAGTATCTCAATTTAATTGGAATTCGATTAAGACTGTTTGCGATCGACAAAGTTCTTCGATGGCTTTAAACATTCAAATACCCAATTTCATCAAAACTCAAATTCCAGTCGAAGATGCAGATTTTCCGATGATTCATTCTATCAGATTCATAGAGAATATCGGAACTATCTTAAGTGCAGGCGTTAAACTCAGATAAAGTTCAAAATCAAGCCGCAAACACTATAAAACAGTATACGATTTCTCAGTTTTGAAGAACAGTCGAAAATCTAAGTCTAAACATGCGAAAAACTTCAAAATGCAGATGCTAATGAAGGTAAATCACACGCTAATGTTAAAAGTATCTCATTTCTACCTTAAATAGACAGTTTGGTGTTGAAAATCGAAAGATTTTTGAGAATTTTAAGCTGTCTGTGAAAGTTTTCGCTAGAGAGATTTTTTTTGCGAAGGGCTGCGTGAGAAAAAGTTTTTCGACTGACAAAACTTAAACTTTTATTAACTAGCATTGAGTCAATGTTGGGTTTGCGTTTGGACGTTTTGCGATTAAATGGATCAGACCCATTACTATTTGCGCTCGAGAAATTTTTTGATTTGAAAATTTCCTCTCATTCAATTTTTTCGATCGCAAATTATCGCGGCCAATCAAATTGTTTCTAACACCGTTTACGATCGAGAAACTTATGATCGTGAATTAAGTCTTCTATCTAGTTTCTCGATAGTAAGTACTTCTAAAATTTTTCAGATTGCCCCTATTTCAAAATAAAACCCTTTGTAAGGCTCCCCCTTAGTAATTAAAATAAATGCAATTAACTCCCTTTATTATCTGTGTAGTAACGTCTAGCTTCCCTGGCAGTGATTAAAAACTCTGTACCACTTAGAAAAAAACGTTAGAAATAATGGAGTTAATTTGGTCTATGACTAGCTCCTTTCCTTCTAGTGTCGACGTCTCACTCCTTAATTTTGAAAGATCTGAAATGCTAAAAAACGTAAAAATATTTGGAGCTAATCTACAAGTCTTATACTTACTCCCCCTCAAATGATGCACAGGAATTGATTAATTATGCAAGCATATGAAATCAATTCAAGTCACGAGCACACAAATTTACCAAGGCATGTATACATGGTCCCCGAAAACATGTACTTTTAAATATTGTGTGAGGGTAAAGCAATGAAAAATTTATCGCATTTAAACAATTCAGTACCAATACAATCTATCATTGCATTTAGAATGTGCGATACACTAAAGAAATTTGCATTTATTCAATTCAACGCATATGAAACATAACATTTCATGTCAAAATGTGCGAATTTTATTATTTATTATTTATTTATTATTATTATATATATGTATATATATATATATATTTATATTTAATTTTTTTATTACTATTATTATAGTATGGGGTCAGATTATTTTGCTTCGATCAATCGTCACGCCTAAAATTTTACGAGACATTTGAAAGAAGAAAATGCCGTCAAGTCATATCGTCAAACTAAAGTCCTAAGTTCATAGACTGGTCCATTTCGGCAACTCTCACTAGGTTCGCTCTTGCTCTTAATTATAGCCATCTTGGGATTTTTATATTTTTATCACTCAAGTCAACACAAGCAATTTAAGTCAATTTACCTGTGATCGAGGCATTTTTAAATCATTTCACCTAAGAGAGAGACCGTCTATGTGGAATCAAAGGGTTGTAAGGGTTATAATTTGGCTAGGACTTAGAATGGAAGGAATTAAAGGAAAGTGAGCTTATCTCTTCATCGTCTTCCAATCCTACGTCCGTCTCCCTTTTTTTTCGGCGTCTTTCTTCTTTTCAATCTTTTCTCCCTCCTTTTCTTTTAAGAACTATCCCTTTTTATATTATGCCCAACCTGAAGCTCCGCTTCTCCATGAGTATCTAGGAGATTATCGTAGGCGAAGTTCTTCTTGTTGGTTCTCGGGCCGATACCGTGCTCCTCTTCTCTTAATTCCTATAGAGGTTTCAGAGATTATCAATTTGGAGAAGTTCTCGGTTATGGAATTCGTACCCGAGGCTGCACTCCTATTCTCGTTTCCCGATATAAGACCGGATTATCGTTGGAGAAGTTCACTTCGTGGTGCTCCTCTTCCAGCCGTTCTGACGAGCGTACGAGATTATCGTTGGAAAGTTCACAGCAGGAACCATGCCACTTTCTACAAGGTAGTCGGAAGGCCGGTTCCTTTGGTCTGATTTTTGCGCGTTGAGCAATGCCTTCTTTTGTCATCATGTTACTTTTTTTTGTTATCTCCCCCTCCTTTTCTCGTTTGAACAACCATTCGAAGAGTATAGAGTTCGGTTGAAGGCTGGGAATGGGTTTCAAATGAAGAAAAGGACATCGGAGAAGGCTCAAAGTGGATGACTAAGGGCTAACGTGGCGGAAATTTATATAAGGAGGCCGTATGAGGAATATCCTAAACTCCCTTATCATTTTCCTGACGATCTAACGCAAGCAAGATGGTATGACACCAAGAATCATTAGGTAAGACAAGTAATTTATGTGTGACTCACTCGAGAAGTAGATCCAAAGAAAGGAAAAGGAACAAGGCTTGAATCCTCACGCATGTAGAGTGACTTTGTGTCTAGTGGAACAATCAGATGACCTTTTAGACACAAGAATGCGACTTAGACTGACAAATTTTAAGCAATTAAATCAATCGCATGTTGAGGTAAAATTCTTAGTGACTTTAAGAACAAATCATCCTAAAGAATTTCGTCATACCCCATTATATTTATATATAGAAATATATTATATATATTATATATATATTTTATCACACAAGATAAGGACAATAAGCATAGAAAACACATGGATTAGAGCATGTGATAGCACAGAAAATCAGGTAATGCACATATTACGGAAGATTCAACATGCCTAATTTTCCGACAAGGAATTGAAATCGTTTCTCATCAAAGGCCTTGGTGAAAATGTCGGCTAGTTGATATTCCGTGTTCACAAAGTACATCTCTATCGTGCCTTTTTCTACGTGATCTTTGATAAAATGATATCTAATTCTATGTTTTTGTGCGTGAATGAATAGGATTGCAAGTTATGGCAATTGCACTCTGACTATCACTATATATGGGTATATTATTTAGATTGTACACATAGTCGCGAAGCTGTGTCCGCATCCACAGCATCTGTGAGCAACAGTTGGCGGTAGCTACGTATTCTGCTTCGGCCGTCGAAGTGGGCACGCAGTTCTGCTTTTTGGATGACCAGCAAACCAGCTTTTCGCCTAAAAATTGAGCGCCACCGGACGTGCTTTTCCTGTCCATTCGGCAACCTGCATAGTCAGCGTCGGTGTAGCCGGTAAGTTTAAAATTCGTACCCTTTGGATACCATAGGCCAAGGGTAGAGGTGCCCTTAAGATAGCGTAAAATTCTTTAAAACCGCGAGCATATGGGATTCTTTGGATCGGCTTGAAAACGGGCACACAAATAGGTGGCAAACATGATATCCGGCCGACTCGAAGTGAGGTAGAGAAGAGATCCAATAATACTACGATACAGTGTGGTGTCGACCGATTTACCAGAGGATCGGCATCCAACTTGCAGCTTGGTGACATAGGAGTTCCGAGAGGCTTGCTCTGATCTTGATGAAACTTCTTCAGAATATCCTTGATGTATTTTGTCTGACTGATGAAAATTCCGTCATTGAGCTGCCTGACTTGAAGGCCAAAGAAAAATTGCATCTCTCCCATGTGACTCATCTCGAATTTTCTCTTCATGAGATCTCCAAACTTCTTGCAGAGCCGAGGATTTGTTGATCCGAAGATGATGTCGTCGACGTATACTTGGATGACCATCAGATCTTTGTCATACCATTTAATGAAGAGGGTTGTGTCTATCGTTCCTCGTATGAATCCAGACTTCTCGAGGAAATCACTCAGGACATCGTACCAAGCATGTGGGGCTTGTTTTTGTCCATAGAGAGCTTTGTCCAAGCAATAGACATAATCGGGATGTTCTTGATCAACGAAACCTTCCGGCTGAGCGACGTAGACTTCCTCCTTTAACACGCCGTTGAGAAAGGCGGTTTTTACATCCATCTGATAGACTTTAAAGTCTTTGTAAGCCGCATAAGCCAGCAGGAGGCGAATAGCTTCGATACGGGCAACAGGAGCATAAGTCTCGTCATAGTCGATGCCTTCTATTGATTGTATCCCTTAGCAACTAGCCTTACTTTGTTCCGGATCACTTCACCATCTTCATTCTTCTTATTCTTGAAAACCCATTTAGTTCCGACCACTGTTTTCCCATGTGGACGGGTACCAAGGTCCACACTAGAAGACGTTCGAATTGATTGATTTCCTCTTGCATTGCAATTGTCCAGTCCGGTTCTCGAAGTGCGTCTGCTACTTTGGTAGGCTCGTTTTGGCTCAGGAAGCAACTGAAAAGACTGTGTTGACGACGTGTCCTCACACCAACCGAAGGATCGCCAATTATCTGATCAACCGAGTGGCCTCTCGTCCACTTGCGCTCATGAGGCAAGGCTGAAGTTGATGCGTCAGCCATCTGTGGATCTAGATTGCCTATAGTCTTCGATTGATCATTTGTCTGAGAAAGTTCCAGTACTGCACTTGGATTGATCGTCTATGATGATACTTCCTCGATGACCACTGTAGGTTCTTCGGTGTTCTGTGGCAATTCTGAATCGGGTGGGGGTAGAGGTGTGAGATGAACTTGGTACGTCGGTCTCGTTCGGTAGAGAATCCATTGTTGGTGTAGTCGTGTATGACCGATATACCGGTTCGAAGAGAGAATCCAAGTCGTCTATTGCAAGTCTCGTTGCTTCGTCTGACACTGATCCTGAAGTTGTTGCCATCTTCTGTTTGTTTTGTGCCAACATACCAAGATTACGGGTTCTGAAATGTTGTCTTCAGAAGCCAAGGGGTTGAGAACGGGTCCTGAACTGAATTGAGCAGGAACCAACGGGTGAGGCACGGGTCCTGGACTGAATTGACCCGACAAATGTAGCTTCAAATGCTTTAGGATCGAACTTTGCACGTTGCTCTCGCGTTCGCCACAAAGCACTTGCACCCGAAGACTTTAAGAAAAGAGATGTTGGGCACTCTATTATTCACAATCTCGTACGGAGTCTTGTTGAACCGTTTGTAAACCACCGTCCTGTTTTGAGTAAAACAAGCGGTATTGACTGCTTCAGCCCATAGAAAGTGTGGAAGTCCCGATTGGATCAGCATTATACGAGCGGCTTCCACTAGTGTTCGATTTTTCCTTTCAACGACCCCATTTTGTTGAGGTGTTTGGCGGCTGAAAATTGTTGACTTATTCCAAGTTTCTGATAAAACTCACTGAGGTGATTGTTCTTGAACTCAGTGCCGTTGTCTGTTCGAACATCTTGAATAGTCTGTTGCAGCAGATTTTGAGTTGTGTTCACAAAATTGATAATCAAGTCACCAGTCTCATCTTTCGTTCGGAGGAACTTTGTCCACGTGTAGCGAGAATAGTCATCTACAATCACTAGGACATACTTTCTTCCATTGATACTCTGAGTCTGCATCGGACCACAGAGATCCATGTGAATTAGTTCCAATGGTCGAGAAGTAGACGCAATTTGCTTGACGTGATGAGATGCTCGCTTCGTTTTCCTAGGTGACATGCCGAACAGTGATGCTCCTTTTGTAGTCGTATAGTTGGAAGACCGTGAACCAACTTTTCGTAGAAGGGCGTTGGAGAGCTTTCATTAAGATGAGACAGTCGTTGATGTCATAAGTTGTTCCTCTGTAAATCAGTCTGAGAAATGAGGCATACAACTGTCGAGGGTCGCACAGACGTCAGGTTGATCGTGTAAAGATTGGATCTCCGAAGTCCTTGAAGGAGTTCTGTATCCTGACTATCCAAAATTCTGCACCGGTCAGCATGGAAGACCACCTGGAAGCCTTTGTCACAGAATTGGCCTATGCTGAACAAGTTATGGCGGAGGCCTTCGACGTATGAGACATCTTTGATGGTCAGATTCTTCAGAATTATATCCCCAAGTCCTAGAATGGGCTGAATCGTTGTTCCCAAATCTGAGTTTGCCGTTTGGTCGGTCTTTGTAGTTGATCAGCAGCTCTTGATTACCAGTCATGTGTGTGGAGCAACCAGAGTCGAAGTACCACACATGATGGATCTGCAAAAACAATTTAGAGAGCTTTAGGTACCCACTTAAGCATGGGTCCTCTCGGATTAGCAGATTTAGTTTTGGGTTCAGATATGACTCCTAAATCTACTTTTGGAAGAGTCTTAATAACCCATTGTACTTTTGAAAAAGTGGGTTTGGGTTTCGTCGTCCTAGGCGGAGATTTAGGAACCCATTTGGGTTGAACCTTACAGGGAAGGTTAATTTCAGCACGTACAAATGCTTTTTACGGGATACCTTAGGTGAGTACATTCATGTACGGTGCCATAAGCTTTCTTTGTGGCTGGATCTTGTTTTCTACGAGTCTTCCTTGTGGCATTTGTTTCAGAATGATTAATTTTTGACGTAGAGCCTATTTCGAAGTTCGTGCTTCTAAAGTGATCGGGTAAAGTGATAAGTAGAAGCAACTATCTTAAAAGTGGAAATAGCTCTTTTATTTCTACGATTGACTTTTATTGTAACAGAAGGAGTAGCATGCTCAGAAACATTTAAATCTAATGGCTCCTTCTTTATCATAGTGGTAGACACTCTCGCATTTGTTTATGGTTCTGACGCTACGCTCCCTGTAGACGTAGGTAAAGTGAAATTAGTCATAGCACTTTTAACAGAATTATTTTTACAATATTTATCTTTCAAAGGCGATTTTTCATTTTTCACGCTTTTTGTAATAGCGTGAGAGGTAGTTTGGGAGGACGAGGAAGCCTTGAGATTTTCCATCTCCTTAAAGAATTTTTTCTTTTCAGCTTCGAAATTCTCTCGTTCTTTTTCTAACTTTGCCTGTGACTCCTCTATCTGTTTCATGATAGGGGGTTTGTAGAGAGAATTTTTTATAATTAATGGTTTTAACTTCCTCGTGGTGTGTTCGAGAGTCAGGAGGTAGAATTTGAACTAAATTGCCGACAGGTGTTAGAGTTTCTTTCCTATTTTTGTCCCTTTCATTTAGTTCTTTGTAGTCAAAGGGGATTTCTGGACCATGTGGACCTTGTCTAATGGATGAATCGAAAGTATTTCATAAGACGATTCAGTAAAATTTCTAAGAGATGTTATCCTAAGCCCATGTGTTTAACGTCGTATATTTCTTTCTTTTGTAAAATACACGGGTTAGTGAAACCTATGCCTTCTATAGAATTATAGAACTCTATATCCTTGGGCTTGTTCAAAAATATCGTCTGTTCGGATTGTCCCCTACGCGTAACTATATCGTTCTTTACTTTGGCATATAGTTTCTTGCGTCCTCACCTAGGAGAGCATAATTATCCACGGTTAGTTTAGCGGTTGACAGGCATCGAAATCCTTACTAAGCTCACTAATCTTAGCATTCAATGTTCTAATTGAGCTTCTAAGTTAGTGATCTTAGAGGTAGCTTCGGTTATCCTACATTTAAAATGGCTTTCTCGTTGAGATTTCTAAACAAGCAATTGTTGTTATTTGCTAGCCTATCTTCTAATTCCTTAATCTTTTCGCTCTGTTGTCCTAGTTGAGGTTGACTAGTCTCTCTAGACTGTAGGCTCTTAGTAAGTTCATCTATTTTTGCACTAGAGCTCCTAAGTTCTTGCTCAAGACTATCTATCTTCTCCTGAGCTCTCTCAAGTTCGTTATCTACTTCCTTTATACTTTTCTGCTCACGTTTCATGTTAGCATATTGCTTTTGATATGATTCTAACATGGTCAATAATGTGGAAGGAGTGACTACCTCATTTGAAGACGTGGATGCGTTGTCGTCGTCCGTACGAGTGGATGTTTTGGCGTCCAATTCGTTGTCAAGACGGGCCATGAGGGCTAAGTTCTCTTCTTCGGAGCTCAACGTGTCCTCGAGCCATTGGTCCTATTCGGCCATGAGAGCTACTCCAGCTTCTTTCTGTTTTGTGAATTGAAGCTTCCTAGAGTAGTAGTTTGCATCTCTTTTCTTCGGGAGAGTGCACTCTCTGGCGAAGTGACCTGCTTTGCCACAGTAAAAGCATTTGTTAGTCTCTTTGGGATTCTTAACCTCGGAACTCTCCGAAGCACGTTCTTTGTTCTTGGAGCTTGTAGTCCGAAGTCTATTGGCTGAGGTTGAAGACTTCTTCTTGAAGAACTTCTTGCTCATCATTTGTCCAATGAGAGCTAACTGTTTTCCAAGGGCTTTAATGTTCGGCTCGATGTCGGAGTCCGATTCATCTTCCGACTCTGATGATGAAGGTGGCCTAGCGATCTTCTCCTTTCTTGATCTTGTGCTCCTCTTCTCCGAGACTAAGGCAACCGTGTCATCGGTTTGTTTGCCTTTCTACTTTGGTAATCTCGCGGATATCCTCCTCATACTGAGCGAGATTATCGAACATGGCATGGACATCCAACTCCTCTAGATCTTTATTTTGTCGTATTTGAGTGGATATTTTCTTCCATTCCGTGGGCAGAGAAGATAGAAATCTTATGTTTGTCTCCATGTTTGTCTTCGTTATTTCTATTTCCTCATTTCATTGAGAAGAGTGAGGTATCTTTGGTAGATCTCGTTTAGACTCTCCCCCGGATTTGCTTTGAAATGAGTCGTAAGCAGTGGAGAATGTTCGCCTTGTTGGCCTTTATGCCAACTTCCGTCCTTTGCATCATCCTATGCAGCTCATCCACATCCCTTTGGCCGATGTAAGGCTGTCGATTTGTCTGTATATATCGTTGGGGATGCCCTGCATAAGGTATTCATGGCTACTAGATCAGCCTTAGCTCGAGCTCTTTCCTCCAGAGAGTATTCTCTAGGGTCCTTTAGTCGCCTAGAAGCTGGAATTGCTGGAGTAGCTGTTTCGTCCCCGGGTACATGAACCCAGAACTGTGCCGGTCCCTCGTCAGGGGAGTTCAGTAGATTTTCGGCTTGATCCTTTAGAGCGATGAAATTCAGAAAGCGGCTTCTCCACACTGTGTATTCGCCTCTTTGCAAGATCGGCGGACGGTTGTCATTTCCGAGTGAGTATGCATCCATGTTTGTATTGTACTCGAGTTGTTGAAGGATCTTCCTTAATTGTTTTGAAGGTTGAAGATGATGTAATGTGCTTCACAAGTGACAAAATTCGTTAGTAGCGTTTGATTCGAAAATTAGATCGCAAATTATTTTCGATTCAATCTTTAAAGTTTGATCGAAATTAATTCCGTCGAGATAGAATGTACTGGGTACTGTTCTCGTGCGAGAAATTTTATCAGCGTGATATTTCGAGCGAGATAAAGTGCTCAAAATCATTCGGTCGAGAAAAATTTCTTGATCGTGAATTTATTTCAATCGTAAAGAAACAGTACGTTAGTGAGTTTCTCGACAAGTCAAAATAAATCTGTTGACTAGAAACATTTCTCGCGTGTAAATGATTTTCGCCTGGTCAAACTTTAAAAGGTTTGACTGAAAAAGTTTTTCGAGTGAAAGTTTTTACGCATGCAAAGTCGAAATAAGTCTCGAAAAAGTTTTTCGCTGTATAATGCTCGAGAATTATTTCTAACTAAAATCGTTTCTGCTGATGACGATTCTAGCGCTGACTTCGTATTCTGACCGAGAAAAATTTCGCGCTAAGTTTATCGATCGAGAAACTAATCCGATCGCAAACCTTAGCGAGAAAAATTTGAGCAATCGAAAAAAAATTCACAGAATACGATTAACACAAATTCGAGCAAAAACAAAGAATCAGATAGTGAAGTTTGAGGTAATTGCTCGCAATCAAGTACTAATCGCGCACGAACAGGCAATTAACACGTTATGAAGCAAAATATATCGAATTTGATCAAAATCAGAACGTGTTCTTCATGTTCTTCGCAAACAGTAACACGCAGAAGCAATTCAATCCTAAAAATCGATATTCAAACTGCTACAGAACTGATCGCAATGATGATCTAACACTTAAACAAGCACAGAAACACCAAATTCAAGTCAATTAAGCACAGAATTAAGCTATTGGATCGAAAAAGGTTTCGCGCCAAACCTGTTCTTCGATGAACAGTATCTAGAAAAAGATTTTCGATCTAATTCTAACAATTTTCGATTCAAAACAGAACGAATCTGCTCTGATACCAATTGTTAGGTCCTACGATTAACAACTCTACGACCCTAGGCTAGAATTCATAGTAATTTGATCGTTTAGATAAACAATCGAATTCGATCGAAAAACTCAAATGAAGAACAAGAGAGAGAACTTGAGTAGAGTGAGAAAGTTACTGTTATTTCTCTCTCTAGAAATCGAATTGCAAGCCCTTCGGATCAATTCTAAAAACTTTCTTTATTCAGCTCAATTGATTTACATGTATTTATACAAAACAAACTTGGTATAATATCAAACTAGTCCTAATCTAAGGACTATTATACAAAACGCCCCAAATTACAAGGACAACTAATGAAATCAAGCACAATTACAAATGGTATTCTACACTTGCTATCATGCCTTCTAACAATATATATGTCAAGTTACGAATATCTCAGGACTTTACTTTATGGGTCTATGATAGCATGTCGACCAATGTCTGCGTGGATTCATTGAGCTGCAGTCCGGAGCAAGATTCCAAAAACGGATGTTGCAATAATGAGCACGTCATTTGCAAGGCTTGCAACAACAATCAATGCAAAAAATGGTGGTGCTGGTCTAAGCTCTTTAGGCAGTTTGCCCTTGGCAAAACAGAAGAATGGACTTCGTGCCCATGGAGACAAGCGGATACGATTTGTTTCCATTGACTGTTAAAGATCACACTGGATTTTGTGCGTCTTCAAACCCAGCTCCCAGAGGATGACTATCCCAGATTCATACTTTTGGTGTGATCCAGATCTCACCTACACTAATGTTGTAGTGACAAAACTAGCAGATGCCATACGCTTGCTGAAACAGGAAACTCCCAAATTCAAAGAAGCCGCTGGTTGCACAGAGACATCTTGGTGTTCCGCAACAGCCTGGCGGGTAATCTCGCTGCCTATATTTTATTTATACATTACTTACCGTTATTGAAACTCACCAGTATTTTTTCATGCATTTTAGTGGAGATTGTGGCATATATATGTTGCGAATTGCCTTTGCAATGATGTTTCCAGAAGATGATCTGTTCGAACTAACGAGCTCACAGGTGTATGAATTTAGGCAGTACTGACTGTATCAATTTTCTCTCATATTGGGCCTGTCCGAATGAATAGAAATGTCGAATTCTCATTGTTCTTTATGTAGCGGTGTAGTGAAAATCGTGGCCTTAGTGTGTAACTAGAACGCTGAATGGGCTAGACACTTTAGTGAATGTCAATGCTTCTTGGGTACAATTTTTTGAGACGTTTATGTGCAAGTGTGTGGATTTTATGACATTTACATTAGCATGAATGTAGCATTATCTCTACTTACAAACGTGTATTGCAAATGATAAATCCTACAAAGTCTGCATTACTAAAAATATTACAATGTAGACATGGGATCCGCCAGGCATCCATGTGTATTTGTTTGTTACTGAAATCCAGACAGATGCACATTATTGTTGCATTGGTACGTTCTCAATCCTGAATATGAACAGTCATACGCGACTTTCAAGCATTATGCTATAATTTGTCAAAAGCATGGACAACATTAATTATGAAGACCATTGTATGTGATGTTCATGAACGGTAAACCGTGAATATAAACAGTCAACAAAATTAAATTCCATAAAATCGTTGCACTCAAAGGTTGATTGGCCAAGGAGGAACGAAAATGATAAACAGTGTAAGTGCTTATATACTCTAAACAGATTTACAGCTGCATGAGCAATTTTCAATCATACGAAATCAGAAATTTAACAAGCAACTCGCAGAAAATGCGCATACAATCAGCCTAAACAACGACCCAATGCTGCATATAATTTCTACAGTTCCCTTTTCATACTATGCATACTAACGTTCATACACTCGTGGATTGGCAGTGGGACTACCTGATATCTTTAATGAACCAAGTAGAGGAAAGGATCGATGCGAAGATAAATTGCCATAGGCTGTGTTGAAGAACGTACATACGACATGTTCGAAGTAAGGTACGATACTCTCAAAGGAAGTGTTCAAATGTGCTCGAGGCCGTCAATGAACATTACATGAAGATTCACAAAAAATGGCCAACATTGACGTCACCAACAGTAATCTATTTCAGGAAATTTATATATGCAAACCCATCCATTATTTTCAGTACTGTTTAGTGTTTTATTACTAAATTAAAAATTGCACGCATTCGCAGGAACACAAGGCGACATCATGCAATTGTTATTTACTGGAAAATCACGATCCCATCAGGCCAAAATGCAAGACAGAAGCGTTTATGAAATCTAAACGACGATTGAGGATTACAGAGAGCAGTAAACAAAACTAGGAACACGAGATGGTATGCAAGTAAAATTCGTGCAACATATCACCAAACACAAATATTATTGCTAGCTGTTGTTTAATTGTTATGTGTTGACTGTAGAAAATGATTGAAGACAACGAACAAGCGTTTGACCCTCGATACAATATGTAATACCCGAGTTCCGAGAGTAAGCTGGCCAATAAATTTTGCATGCATGTCCGGTATTTATTTCATTCTGTGCAATATGATAGCTAACGTTTTTGGAAGTTAGTTATGGGACTTAGAGGAAATGGAAATGTGGGGAAATGTGAAATTTAGGAAGTTCATGAACATAGAATAAGGGACTAAGGTAGTTCGCGAACTCTAAAGACTTCAGGTATTGAAAATGTTTAGAGTCCCAAAGTATGAAGTTGTGAATTATGAAGGTTCACGAATTGCTAGTGAAACAAGGGTTTTCACGGCTTAATAGTATGTGACGAATTATGAGCACGTGAAGTAGACTTCGCGAATTACAAGGATTCGTGAAGTGTGGAAGTGCAAAGTGCTTTCACGAATTGAGACTTTGAACCTTTGAACCTAGGAAATATTATAATAACAAACTAATGATAATTAAGTAGAGAGAAGACAAGTGGGACACAATGCTTTTGTATTAGGTAAACATCAACGTTGGATTTTGTCCTTTGTTGCCTAATACACTAATGGAAGTGATAAGAACTTAATAGAAGGAAAAGTATTCATTTAATCAACTGTTGGAAATTAAGTTAGAGAGAAAAGCTCAAGCAGAGGTCGAAATTAAGCTTGGAGAAGGTATAAATTTCTACTAAATCTTTACGTTTTAATTATGATTTAGCATGTTTTGAGTGTGTTAGATATGAGAAGTTTAGATCTGTTTAAGTGTTATACAGGTTTTAATTTCGAAGGTTTTAAAATATTTTTGAAGCTTAA